>JAZHYW010000967.1:0-165281 GCA_037355805.1 Ixodes ricinus
CCTGTATGAATCCGGTGTCGTCATCTTCAATCATGTCTTCATTCAGTTCGTACGTGGAAGTAGCACCTTCAGATGGAGGGTCGCTCGTTGATGTCTTCATGTGTTTGAGTGGTAATGTTACCCGCGGTCTTTTGGTTGGAATGTCTTGAGCCTCGGCGTTGTCTGCAGTGCCTGTTGTTTCCCTGTTTTCAATTATGGTTCCAGGTCCTTGTAACGAGGTAGATTCGCCTTGCTCTTCCGGGAGGAGTTGAAACCGGTTCGCAGTTGGTACCTCGTTGGTCGGTGGGCTGACATCTTGCGCTGTCAGCCCGCCGCCCGCCGAGGTGCGCTTCTTAGAGCTCAGATTTGCGGTGGGGGGTACGCCGAAGTACTCCAGAGGATATCGTTTGCAACGATGTAATGCTGTGTTTTGTGAATGTTGTCTATTTCACAAAAATCGAGGAGTACAAAACCACGAACGTACCGTTCAGCAGCTTCGTCGTCTTCACCTCCCGTGGATGATCAATCCTCGACGCTCAAGCGTAAAAAAAAAAAAAAAGCTGCATACAATGTTTTTTTGTCGTGTTTATGGTCAGTGTTTCACGTTTGTTTCTTCGTTCAGAACGCTCCATTCAACACTGCCGAACTTTGCGCACGCTTCTAACATTGCGTAATGTTCTTTATGTTGAATTCTTCGCTCCCGCACTTTTATGACGTGCCTGCGTTATCCTTCTATCAATACTCATTTACGTTGTTTTGTTTGTTTTATACTACGACAAGCAGCGAATATTTTGCCCCGCCAATCAAACAAATATCTTCATATTATCGACTTTGCTTAACGAACTCATTCATTCCCATGTATATTTCGTTTGTGACCAGTTCAAAACGCCCACACCTACAAAAAAAAGCGCTTCAAGCAACGTTTATTTGACGCGCCTATGCCCAGCGTTTGTCGTTTATTTGTCCCTTCAGTTACGCACCTCACACCCCCACGTCCTCTGATGTTGCGTAAGGATCTCTTTATGAGGAGTTCTTCGCTCCCCGTACATCTGAAGCGTGCCTACGTCGTGCTCCTTTCAATGTCCCCTTTTACGTGTTTCTTTTTTGTTTTTTTCTTCTTTTCTCGGTTTTCACGGTGATCAGCCCGTGCGTGCTTCACTGCGCTCGTCAGCGCTCCTTCTGAAAGCCTCCCCTCTTCCTAAGTAGCTCTCTCATTTTATCGAGGTGGGTGCTCGATTTCCCCAGCGCTCGTTTGTAAGAAGAAGCGGTTGCGAAAGCGCCATCTCCCCCGCCCCGGAGTCCGGACATACGTCGTGTCCTCCCCTTGTGTCCGGGCACGTTGAATGGTTGGGACATGCTAAGTATAGCTTTCCCCGCAGCAGCGACGTGTCAGGTCCGTTCTTGACGTGCGCGAATACTAATGAAGGAAGGACGAGCCGAAGACTCGAGTCTCGTTATAACTCGCGCGTTGGAATGGAAGGTGGTCCGGCCCACGCAGGTAATGTCACGTACATGCTGATGTCCTCGGTTCTGTAATTCTTGTCAGGAACAGGGGTTCCCTGGTGCGCCCGTTCTGTGCGGCAAGTTCTACAAATTGCTAATGCGCCATCCAAAAGACGGCGAGCAGGCACAGTTTGAGGCCTCTTCGTATGAAAATCTTGACACGCTGCATGGTTACACAGAACGAAAATCCGTTTGCAGACGTGTGCGGAGCATATACATGTATGAAGCAAACATGTTTTGACCATGTTTGTGACGTGTTCGCAGATAAGTCACTCATCATGTCAGCAAAGAAACTCCGTGACTTTTGTGTGACGTGTGAGCAGAGCGACTTTTTCTTGAGACGGTAGAACTTGAATGTGGCATGTGACGTTGAGACGCTCGGCTTCTCTGGTCAAGTTAAAGACGACTGCCTGTTGCAGCTGCAGGTACGCTCGTTATTCGCCTTGTGCGGGCTTCCAAAGGTGCCGAGGACGTCAACGTCAGGCTCGGAAATATTTCATTAGGTCGTCTCGGATACAACGAAATATCCCGAAATATCCGGTTATATCGAAATACTTTGTGATAACATCATCTGTTGCGGACATGCAGCTCGGAAACGAGATATTTAGTTATACTATACTAGGTAGAACAGAATATTGCGAAATGTTCAGAGGCAACGAAATGCGTCGTTATAATATTACCATGTACTTTAGATGTCTTTATCAAACAGGAACTATTTTATTCTGCCTCTCGGATATAACTAACTGTTCAGGAAAATCCGAATATAACAAAATACTTCGCGATCATATCATCCGCTACGGACGCATAGGTCAGAAAGCAAATATTTTGTTATGCCATTTAAGATGGAAGGAAATATTTTAAAAGATTCCGACATACCCAAATACTTCGGTATCTTGTGTCCGATATCGAGAAATATTTCGTTATTTGTATGAAATCAAGAAAGCACGGAGCGTATGTACATGTTCTTCACCAAAACGGTAACCCAAGCACCACGTCGGTTTGCCGAATCTCTCGTAAGCGGCTCTCTACCTTACGTAATATCTACCCTCGACACTTCTTCTTGCCTTCATATTTTTAGAGAAGTAGCACCTTGAAGGTGGCGTGGAACGTGCGGTTACCCGCCAAGGGGTCAGCATGTTGCGCGAGCATTCGCCTAGTTAAATCAGTTTCTGGATTCACGTGCGTATGGTAGGCTTAACGTAGAGCTACTAGTTAAGCAAGGCCTTAGGTATCGGCACTGTATTAACTGACTGTCTTGTGGGCGCCGCCATCTTGGCACTTGGAGCAGAGCGGGCGCCATTGGAAGTTGTCACAATTCGAAAATACAACTTCCTCGGCCTTAGATGCGGTGTCCGGAAGATCAAGAGCTATTGGTTTGCACCGCCACAAACTGCGTTTAAAATTTATAATGAACCAAAAATTAAAAAAAAACGTTTCCTGCAATGTTAAACAAAACTTCCAATAAATGGTAACGATACTTTTAAGTACCAACATGTCTGAATTGTGTTGTCTCTCTGATGTGTAGCTTATTCGGAGACGCTAGCTTAACAATCAGAGTAAGATTTTAGGAGCGAAGCTCCACACAATTTATATTGCTATTATCAATAAATGTAACATAAATGATTTCAGTGTAGTAAGAACAGAAAGTTTCCGGTGCTCAAATCAACCATATGGGAGCGAAACTTTTTTTAAATTTTGTTTACAGAAGTTTTGGTTGTCTAAATGAGATACTTTACGATCCACCCTCAAAAGCGCAATCTGTCATACCTCGTTAACAGAAAGTGAAAAAAAAACTTAAGTTCCGAGTTTTTATATTCATTTTGTATTTCGCGGGCGCTCACTACAATAAAAATGAAATAATAAAAAAACATATATATAATTAGTATAACACTTGTAGGTGCCACCTAACCATATGCCAAGACGGCCATTAATACTAAAAGTGCCCAGATGTTGCTACATTTGTTCCCAGTTTGTCCACAGTCGGTCATAAGTTATTGGTCGGATTCCGTGTTTTCAGAATTCATTTCTCGTGAAATCCAAAAAAATGTTTTTCAAAGTGTTCTCTTTTTTTCTTTGCTGAAATTCGGGGTTGATCGGATTTTATTCTTGTAAAATTCCCAATTGATTAAAGTTCGCAAGTTTATTTTACAGTGTTCTTATGTTTTAAAAATTCAAAAACACAATAAATAAAGTCCGTTTACCATGACCCGTTGTCCTGAAGGACGTCGACGTGCTAAAAGGCAAACCCCTTTTGTCAGCATACGTTGTAGATTTCAAACGAAACTAAAGTGGAATCTCCTCAGGACAGCTAACCCTCTACTCATATAAAGCTTATTTGTAAAACAAAGTCATTCTTTTTTTTTGTGCTTTTTACTTTGTCATTTTGATCTGGAAATTTGAAGTTTTTTGGATAAATCCGAATGGACGGAAAATACACCGGCGAAATTTTTTCGGCTCTTTTTTTCCTGATTTATTCGAAAACACGGAACTCTAATTGACACGTCAAGATCCGTTTTTTGAATTACCCACCGCGGGCAATATAACCTCAAACACATAATCCTGACTTTTCCCGTGTCTGCGGTCCCTACAAGGTCTGTTAATTCTCAATTTGTCAAATAGCCCGAAGTATGGGACCTTGTCTTCGCTTATTATTCCTAGTTCCGACCACGGCTCTTTCAACAACTGGCAGGTACACCACAAAAAACACGAAAGACTGTTTCAGCTCACGTTGTCCGCGAGAGTACAGACGAAGACGTGCAGTCGTAAAGCGTACATTTTTCTCGTTTTTTTACTCTCACAGCCATTTTAAAACCACGTGAGCGCGTCACAGCTATTTTAAAACTTTTCATGCACGCGTCAGCTCTCTAAACGCATTAGTAACTTTATACATAGTTTCAAGGTTGAAAAACTAAAGCTGCAAACGTGCACCCTCTTTTAAGGGTCTATTCCTCGTATCATCTGACTTCCGTAAAACTAGAAGGCATCGCCGAACTGTGCTTGCTCAGAGTAAGTTGCGAAGAAATTTATTTTCTTTTTGTTTTCACGGACGAGGTCTGAACCTAAAGGACTCTTGCGTACTCAACATTAGAACGACGAAGTTTATGGGGAGGCCTTTGTTTCCGAAATAAACGGGTCCGCGCAACGTTTCACAGTAGTTGTTCTCTCTTGATATATGTATTGTTATTTGTTGCTGCTTTTCTATCGTTTTGTCTGCAAACGAATGCGGATTCTCCGCAGTTCTTGAACGGGAACAACAGAGTGCCGTCTCTTAAGGAGGTACCTAATTGTCCTCGTTGCAGTTGGAATGCATTTGTATCAGACCTTTGCCGCGGGTGCGAGCGTAGGCTCTTGGATCGCTTTGTTTTCGTTCTATTATAGTACAAGGCTGCTCTCCTTGTGCCTTCATATTGTTTTAAAATTGTCCACTTTAACTGCACATAACTTCCTTTCACAATAGTTTTCCCCAATTGTACCTACTATCTTTCTTTTTTTTTCTTTTGTGTTTCAATTTTATGAAGATAGGTTATCGCTCATACGTGTTCTCGTATTTTAGTCCTGTATCTTGAAAGCTTTGCATACTACCTTTCTCCCGGGTGTACGGTCTCCAACAGTAGTATGGACCCATTTAATTAGACAGTTTATATGGCGGTTCAAAGCACACGTAGCCACTAGGCATTCATTTTAACAGCCAGAATGGAAAAAAAAAGTCATTTATTTCCTCAAACCAAGCAATGTGGTTCTACAAAGCCGCTTAAAACTGAATCGCCGAATAAGTCTTCCAAAATGTGGGAGACCGTACTTTCGGGTACTCACATTAAAGGATGGGGCTAGGCAGTTTCCAGTGTTGCGGAAAAACGTTACGAAAAAGCATCACACAGGCATACACTCGCTCAATATGGAGGGCGAGGTATCGCTCGTCGAATTTAGTGAACGGTGGTCCTGTGACGTCATCAGCCTTACAGTGGTCACGTGACGGGGTCTTGTGATTTTCGTCCGCCAATTAGGTCCGCCTGTCTCGCGCGCCGAATTCAGCGGATTTCGTTGACTCGGTACATCTCGAACATTCGTGGTCACTGCGATAGTATGGTTCACTGATCTCAATGACAATTGCTGGATCGCGTTTGACCAGCACCGCCTATGGACGGGAATGCGGCCACGGTCGGCCATCTTTTTGGTAGAGTTATATCATCTCTAGCCATCATAGTAATATGGCGGACAGCACAATGGCGGCAGGCTGCCATAAAATAGCCGTAGATCTAGTACACTGTACCGTGGGTGATATTTCGTGCTTGATTGAAGTTGTTCGACGAAGCAGATTCTTGAAACGCGGCGTGAATGGTAGCCTCGTCTTTGAGGACCCGGCGAAAGTTCTACGAAAGCGCAGCACCGGGGGAAAGCAGCGCAGCTCGCATCGAAAGCAGACTACGTACCGGCGTCTGCTTTCGATGCTTTTTTCGATGCGACTTTTGATACGTGCTGTGCTGTTTTTCCCCAGTACTGCGCGATTTCGTGAAACTTTCACCGGGTCCTCAAAGACCGGGCTACCGTTCACGCCGGGTTTTAAAACATGTTTTGTCAAACAATTTCGATCAATCACGGAATATCACCCAGGCTATTTTGATGGCAGCCTGCCACCACAACTGCCAAAACGCCGTCTGCCATGGATGGATGATGGTGGCTGCCAGGTGGCTTCAGCAGCTGTATCTTGGCTAGAGGTGATATAACTCTACCAAAAAAATGGCCGCCAGTGACCGCATTCGCGGAGCAGGCAAACGCGATCCAGCAATTGTCATTGAGATCAGTGGTATGGTTCCATCGCGGGTAGCGCCTCACTGCTATTGGCTGGCAGAGCGATCACGTGACCAGAACAAAAGCCAATGGCGCCCTCACCAAAAGTCGCGGTACGAGTCTGGGTACATAAACGGCTCCACCGAAATATACGGACACAAAAACGTGTTTAACAAGTATGGCTTTTAGCGTTTTCAGGTATGACCAAAGTATTGCCCATGTTCTTGTCTACTTTATTAATGATCATATATAAAATATCTATCACCGCTTCTTGTAGAATGGCTTAAATATAGTTTATAAACTTCACAAACAATAGAGACGGAATTGAGCGAGCCATAAGGGTGTTAATTTGGTAGACAGCGACGAAGCGGTAACCTTTTATTTATGAACAGTGTGAAGATACCTTGTGCAGAAGCAACGCAGAAAACTATTCATCGCCTACTGCATTTTAGACAGTGATATATTAAAATCTTGGCAAGTATAGCTCTTCGCAGAAATGATTGCCAACTGTCCCTGGGTATGGTTTGAGTATGAACTCTTTCTCTTCACAATAAAGGGTCGTCTGGCAGCTAAGTAAAGTGATATAAATGATGTTTAGATTCAAAATCTTGCGCGCGTTGCACGAATGTACGCAGTTGTTCCTATTTCAGTTCCTTCGACAGAAATTGAACCGATACGTCACAACCTATTTTGCTTTCTAAAGAAAATATTAGAAATCACTCTATTAATCCTCTTCAACCGCAAACATAATGTCTTCTGTACATTTTTATTGAGTAACCGAGGTATCTACACTATAGCGTAGATGATGGAGCATCTCTAAAAATCTCTAACGTATACGCGCTTCTATATTCCGCCATCAATCAAAGCATTTGCCCGTATGAAAACCTTTTGTAAATCCGTCAAGCCGGCTTCACTGCAGATACATATCTTGTAAGGAGAAGCAGCCTTCCAGGGATCAGACCGTTGAAGTTTTTGGTAGTAAGTGATGGCGTTCAGCAGCGAAGGCCCAAGACGTGAAAGACGTCACATTTAAACTCGGTCTGACTTTACACTGAAGAGACATCGCTATTGAATCCATGATTGACAGAATGTAATATTCGCGAGTAAAACTTGTAGTAATATGTTGTCTCAAAGGAAATATTATCTAACAAAATTCCTAAAAGGTGTCACGAAAAATTTGTTATGGACATAATAATAAAAATAAACCAGCGCCCTTTACAAACCATAACAAGGAACGAGTTTTGGTTGATACTATATAAAAAATAAAAAGAAAACCTTGATTCCACTTGTATTGCACTTTTGTTTTTCTCGCAATCTATTTTGCTATGGAAGCTATCAATAGCGTCAACGAAAATAGGCTAGAAAAGCCCCCTTTCCACGATCTACAAAAGCAATATTAACCATTACTTTGGTAGCGCGAGTTCTTCGCTCCGTTTGACTTAAAGTAGGCGGAGCAACACAAGCTTCAGGATAGTGCCAAGCCCGTCAAACTGGAAGGAAAAAACAAACTTGCTGCAGTCGTAATACTGTACACAACAGGATGCACACTTTTGAACAATGTGCGGACGGGAATTAGGCTCATTCTTTGCGTGTGTTTTGACCAGGCGAATACTCAATTTTGTTGCTTAGTTGAAGTCCCAGATTATTACCATTGGCCTCTGTAAAAATATAGCGGATAGCATTTCTTCTAAGAGAAACACACACACACAAAAAACTGCGAATTTTTTTATCTTTTCTTGTCACAATTGTACCTGCTTGTGCAGAAACAAAAATAGCTCTCTTCCTCTCTCTTTTTCTTGCAAACCTGCAGTGATTGATTCTTTGCTCGCTAGGTTTTTCACGTGCACAGTGCCGCACCGTGTACCATGGCGAAAAACATCACGATGGCATTTCCTGTGAACCGGGCAAAGAGTATTTCGGATTTTGACACTATTAATGACTTTGCAGACCCTTTAAGGTTTCTAATAATTAAAAACCTCATGACACCAACTTGTAGTCCCTCATAGGTTAGAATAAATGGAGGCGTTCATTTTCTCAACCTTTCTCTGGACTATTCGTTTCCACCTTAATTTCCTAAGGGCTAATGTTGTCTACATGGAGCTTGTGCACTTTTAATTTGTCGACGAGGCCATTATTCCCATGAAAAACTATAAAAGATTGCGGAACCTTGTGTCATTACTGTGAGCATGTCAAAAAATAATTAAAAAAGGTGGAGGTCGTGTGGTCAAACTGGTAACTTAAGGTAATAAACATTACCAGGGATTCAGCT
This sequence comes from Ixodes ricinus, assembly GCA_037355805.1. Taxonomy (NCBI): domain Eukaryota; kingdom Metazoa; phylum Arthropoda; class Arachnida; order Ixodida; family Ixodidae; genus Ixodes; species Ixodes ricinus. Next base: position 8,540 of record JAZHYW010000967.1, read on the forward strand.
TGAAAAGAAAAATATAAGAAAAGAAGCAAGAGAAAGTTACGAAAACAAACGACATTTCAATAAAAAGAACGCCATCTCGTTGTCTTGTTAAGCAATGTTTGCTTCAGAGAGAAAAGAATTTCGGCGACCGTGCATCGCCAAGAAAACGTTTATGAGACAGATACCGTAATTTTGAGTAACATGGAGTGTTTTGTTTTTATTTTGTCTCCTTGAAACCTAATGACATAATTCTTCTTCATTATCCCAGACTGCTCGAGACGCTGTCCACAACCCAAGCCTCACCGGCTGGAGGTCCTTTGATAACTGTGCACGTCTCTTGCAACTAGCGACAACCAACACGCACGAAGGAGACCATTTTAGGAGAGGGACATAATGCTTCCAACTTTTTTTCTTCAATTTTCGTTGTGTTCTTTAGAAAAGATACACTGCCGCGCCGTGCTGCAAAGATCGTTACTACTTGCCCAATCCAAAAGTCACACCTTCTGTTTTTCTCAGAAATAGATTGGACAATGATAAATAGATAATATTCAGCGCAAGTTCGCAATGGATGGCTTTCACTAATGTCAGAGCAGCGGCTATTTTGGTGCCCTTGCTGTTAAGATTGTATCTTCAGCCGCACGTATTTCGCAGCAACAATTTTGTTCTTCCCGGAGAGAGAAGTAGAAATGACCACTAGCACAATGCGGTGACGTCACTTGCAAGTCATGTATTCGCGACTAGAGCGAAACGGACGGCACCTAGTTGGAAAACACTGAACTAAACTGAAACAGGTCCTTTCGCGGTTTCTGCTCGCCCCCTGCTGCTTCCGTGATTCCAGGTTGTCGGTGGTTCGGCGCGACGGAACAGCTGTTTCTGTGACTCTGTTGTTACTGTCGTATAAGCGTGTTGTCCCAGGGCGCTCCAAACGAAACCTAGGCCACACCGCGTGAACCAGACATTGTGAGCTTATCCGCGTTCATCAGTACCGCAGTCCTTCCAACGCTTTCCCGAAAAACGTTCAAGCCTATGGAAGCTCGTTTGCATCGCCGCAGGTTTAAAACGTAGCGAATAAAAATAGAGACAAACCCTTTTCAAGTGCAATGCTTGCATGCTGGAACTCGAGCGTTGTGCGTTGAGCTGACACATGGCACGGCACGACATGTCTAAGACCGCCATATCTGCCCCGATAGCGGCGACCCCTACGAGTCTCTGGAGTCGCGACTACGCAAAGCGCATTGGTGTCATAGCGTTATAGCGAAGCCGTACTAATCGTTCGAATAATAGCATAGATAGAGTGCAGCGATGCGCAGTGTAGGGGCTATGGTGGCGCCATCTGCAACTCGGCGTAAATTTGACCAATCGCTTCCAACCTAGAGCGTCCACCCGATATACTTCGTGTGCCTTTAAGAGGAAACATCAGCTTAACCTGATGAGTGGCGCTGTGTATTTGTTCTCAAAACTTCATTTTTCTGGAACAGTGTATAGTCACTGAAGAGTTGAGAACGGCAAGGAGGAGCTTTAGTTGTTCCGACTCCAACGCGACGTTCCCACCTTCGACAATGCTTCGGTGTCTCGTGCACCTCTAACGCACGCGCGCGCTGCCAAAGCACGTCGGAAGGCATGGAACGCGTGCTGGAAGCCGGGCGTTCGAAACACACGCCTTGCCGTTTTAAGTATTAAAGCTATAGCTTTAAAGCCCGAACTACAAAATAAGTTTCCTTAGGGTATGAAAATTATTTTGTAGCTCGGACTTTAAGGAGCTTGTTGTGCACAAAAGCCGGCGTCGGCTTCGGCGCCAGTGCCGGCGTAGGTGGGAGGGGTAAATCCTGAATGGCGCATAAGTAATTCATTTGCCTTAAAGAAAATATTTCGAAAACTTTTCAGGCGGTGCTGGATCGAACCCACGACCCTTCGACTTACGAGCCAGACACGCCAACCATTAGGCCACGTAGACTTTTTGTTTTTATTACTAGGCCACGCAGACACTTCTTTATATTTATATACTGCATTGAAAGGTGACAGGCCACGCGTCAAGCCTACCGTTCGTCAAAGATAGCACTTATAAGAAAAACAATACAAACAATTAATCGGTTCCTCATCACATCAAAGTATTGTTATCTATCGGTTTCCGCTCGGAAAACGAAGAATGAAACTATTTTAAAATGAACTACATAGCTAAAAATCAGAAAGATGGAGACATCTGATCAATGAGAGCATACTAGTCTGCGTTCCTTAAGATGATCCAACACATTTCTCACGTGAGATACAGTTTCTGTAAAATTTTATTTTGTAGTCCGGGGTGGATCGGCATTTCTGTCGATCATTTCCGTCTTCCAGAGACTATGCAAACCCATCATCGTGTACTAATCACAAGAAAAGCCATCGTTGGGTTTTAAATGTTAGAACCGGATTGTGTAGGCGTTGGCGTCCAAGTCATTTTTCAGTGTTCTCTGTAAGACGTCCCAGAAGAGGTAGGCGTCAGTGCAGAAAACAAAACACTGTTCTATTGTTTCTGGTTGGTTAGAGAGACGGCAATTCACTGACCATGGTACACAAATTCCTCGTTCGTGAAGCCAGGGCTTCACAGGCAACGTAGGACTGTGCAGTTCAAAGAAACGCTATTATACTAACGATTAGTAAGGTCTTGCTATAACGCTATGACGCCAATGCGCTTTGCGAAGTCGCGACTGCAGCGACTTGCAGGGGTCGCCGCTATCGGGAAAATATGGCCGTCTTAGACAGGTCGTGCCGTGCCATGTGTCAGCTCAACGCAGAATGCTCGAGTTTCAGCAGCATTGCACTCAAAAAGGGTTTGTCCCGATTTTCATTCGCTACGTTTCAAACCTGCGGCGATGTCTTGGCTTAAGCGAGCTACTAAAGATTTACTGTTTTCGGGAAAGGGAGGGAAGGACTGCGGTGCTGATGAACGTGGATAAACTCAGAATGTCATGTTTACGCGGTATTATACCTAGTTTGCGCTCAGAGCAACCTGGGGCAACACGCTTATACGACATTAACAACAGTCACCGGAACAACTGTTCCATCGCGCCAAACCGCCGACAACGTGTAATCACGGAAACACCAAGGGACAAGCAGAAATCGCGAAAGGACCTGTTTCATTCAGTTCAGTGTTTTCCCACTGGGTGCGGTCCATTTCGCTGGAGTCGCGAATACATGACTTGCAAGTGACGTCATCGCATTGTGCTGAGTGGTTATCCCTACTTGTTCTCGCCGAGAAAAACCAAGTCGGTGGCACGAAATGCATGCTGCCGAAGATACACGCTCAACAGCAAGGACACCAAAATGGCCGCTGCTTTGACATTAGTGAAAGCCATCTATTGCGAACTTACGTTGCATTTCCTCTATTCATAACTCTCCGTTACAGTTCCGAGAAAACAAAAGGTGTGATTCTTGGGTTCCGCAAGTAGTAGCGATCTTTGCAGGGCGGCGCGACAGTCTAGCTTTTCTGAAGACCACAACGAATGTTTTGGCGGAAAATTAAAACAACTTGAAGATACCGTGTCATTCTCCGAAAATGTTCTTCCTCGTGCGACTTGGAGCCGCTTGTTTTAAAAGACATGCACAGTTATCAAAGAACTTTAGGTTCAGCCGGTGAGTTTTTGGGCGGTGGACAGCGTCTCGAGCAGTATGGGTTAATGACGGAATAAATATATCATAAAGTTTTAAGGTGACCAACAGACACACAGATCTATTTAAAAATACGGTATCTGTCTCTAACCTTCGCTAGGCAAAGCTACATGGTCGCCGAAATTATTTTCTCTTTGTAGCACACATTGCATAACAAGATAACAAGATGAGTTCCTCTTATGGAAATGACTTCTGCTTCTTTACTTTCGCGTGGTTCCACCACGCTGCCCTCACCTTCTTTATTATTTTTGACAAGCTCACAGTAATGGCACGATGTTCCACAATTCTGTCAGTCAGTCATTAGAATAATGACCTCGTCGACAAATTAAAAGTGCTCAAGCTCCATTTGGACAACAATAGCTCTGAAGAAATTAAGGTGGAAGTTAACAGTCCGGAGACAGCTTGAGCAAATGCACATTTCCATTTATTCTAACCCAGGTGAGACTACAAGTTGGAGTCATGGAGGTTTTATACGTTAGAAACCTTAAAGTGTTTGCAAAAATATTGATGTTAGCAAAAACCGAAACACCCTCTTCCCCTTCACAGATAATGCCATAGTGATGTTTTCCATCATGGTATACAGTGCGACAATGTGCACATAAAAAAACAGTGAGAAAAGTAGCAATCGCTGTGTGTATGTGTGTATGTGGGCAAACGCGCGCGCATGTGTGTGTGTATGTGTGTGTGTGAGTGAGTGAGTGAGTGTGTGCGTGTGTGTGGATGTGTTTGTGGGTGTATGTAGAAGAAAGATAGATAAAAAAGAGAGAGAAAGAAATACTATTTATTTGGGCACATAAAAGCACAATTGTTACGAGGCGGGGATGAAAAAAAAAAACCAGCTAACTGGCAGCTTTCTTGTGTGTTTCTCTCACAAATAAAATGATATCATTCATAGCTTTAAAGCGGTAAAATGTACTTCTCTGAGACATCAACTCAGTGGCAAAACTGGGCATTCGTCGTTAATGTGCCTGATCAAGACACACACAAAAATAGAATGCGATGAATTCCCGTTCGCGCTAACTGTGTCGCTCAATGTATATCCTAGTGCGCGAAGTATCGCGACTGCCGGGAGCTTGTTTTGCCCTCTCATTCTTCTTCACTTGGCAGAATTATAATTCTTCTATTGCTCTCGATTGCTTTGAGTCAAACTGACCAAACAACCCGTGTCATCAAATTAATGTTGGTTTTGTATGTCATGGAAAAGAGGCATTTGCAGCCAATTTTCAGTGACGTAAATATTTAGCCTAAGTTGAAAAAAAAATATATCGCGAGACAAAAAAACATGTACAATTCAAGTAGAATCAAGGTATTCTTTTAATGTCCATATATCAGCCAGAACTCGTTTCTTGTTATACTTTATAAACGTCACTGGTTTATTTGTATTATTATGTTCATAACAAATCTATCGTGATACTTTTTAGGACTCTATTAGATCATATTCCTTCTGAAACACCAGATTACTCCAATATATACTCGCGCTTATCATTCTCGGTTAATCGCATATTTAATAGTGAGGTCTCTTCAGTGTAAAGTCAGGCTGAGATTAAATGTGGCGTGTTACACGTCATTGGGCCTTGACTGCCGAGCGCCATCATTTACATACCTTCGGCGGTCTGACCCCTGGAGGGATGCTTTTTCTTACTATGCATATATCTGCAGTGAAGCCGGCTTGACGGAGTCTTTGCATGTTCCAGCTTTTAAGCGTAAAAAGAATCAGCGTGAGAAAATGACAATAATGCAAACAATACGAAGAAAAAGAAAAAGAACGAGCTGCGAGACATAAATATTGAAAACGCTGCTGGATATTTTAACCGAGCCGCCGCTTTCTCCTACCTTGAATATCGATCAGGTGGGCATGCCCGTTTCTGTTTAGAATAGTTTTTTTTCTGCTAGTCCCGGCGTTGTTTATTTTTTATTTTTTTGTTTTATGATATGTGGTCTTTTAGCTAGGGCATGGAGAGATAATGAATGGTGGAGAGTCGGGGTACCGCGTGCGCCGTAACCAATTTTGTCGAAAACCGTGGACGGTCGAACATTAATCTCATTTGGTACGCGCGTGTTGAGAATGTAACGATCAAACAGAATCCAAACAAAGTACGTGTGAATATTTAATATGCGTTTTTGCACAAAAAATACTAAGTGTAAAATAATTAAAAAAAAAGGTTGCGCATGTGCTAAAAAATGGTCTCACAGCAAGCAAAAAAAAAACTACAAATGTTTTGATGACGTGAAAGGCGGCTTTACCACTAAGTTCGTGTTGCTCATCGTTTTTGAGCACGTGAAACACGTCAAAACGAGACTAATTATTAATTATTTTTTTATTATTATGGGATCGTGGTGGGAGCTTGAGATATAAAGTGCCATTCAGTCGGTGACAAGTTAAGAGAAAAATGTGTTTATTAGAAAGACTAAGTTAACCAAGCTGAATGATGCTGGCTTGCTAATTTGTGCTTGCGAAGGAGGAAGAGGGATACAAATAAAGAAACAAATAGGAACAGAGATGAATAAAGAAAACATAAACACATAACAACTAATAAATATATAAAATAAAATAAAAATCGCACATAAAATTTAAGTCATAAATATTAAACAAAAACATATGCGACCTAGAAAATAAAGTCCAAAAATTAAAAAAGGTGCATATCTAGGAAAGTTAGTCGCTCGCGTTGGTGTCCACCTCAGCTTCTTGGCAGGTTTGCCAAGGGTCGAGGAGCCGTTGAGTGAGTAATGGTTTGACAACACTTCGTCTGCGTTCGAGGGTGAGCTTCTACTGAATTCCTAGCCTTTCACTGATTATAGTCGTACGTAACACACAGAAAACAGTTATTACACATCAATGCGAAAGCGTTTTAGGAAGCGATTTATGTACGCGTAGGCCAAATATAGTATCCTAACTTTACAGTCACGGTCATAAAATCTCAATATTGTAAAAAAAGGCGATAACGTTTACGACGAAACGCTCCTAACCACCATGCTCATAAAACGGCGACCAATGAATCACTAAATGTGCCGACTGATACCGGGTTTGACCCAACTCATCTGAAGCTTTCACTCGTTCCATGGATCATCAACCTCAATATTTTGGGATTGATACTCAATGGCAACTTAACAAACGCAGGGCTCATGATGTTCACGTCCATCACTTCCCAATTCATTATTCGGTCTTTTTTTATCGGCTAATGCCGCAATCTTATTGACTGCGGAGAGACAACATGATGGAGAAAACTCGCCACGCCCCCGCGTTTTTCTATTTTTTAGGTGTGTGTGATTATTTTTTCACCAGCTACAGGACAAGGCCCACGCATGACGTCATCGTTGGTGGCTCCCGACCAGCCCCAAAGCGGCAAACAGGCTGAACCTTGACGAGGGTCACCGCAAAGCGGCAGACGCAGTGCGTCGCGCACGTGAGACGCTAGCGTTTGCGGCGACGCCGCGTCGGACTGCCTCTGCCGCTTTGCGGCTACAGTCGTCAAGGTTCAGCCTGTTTTCCGCTTTGGGGCTGGTTGGGGAAATATGATAACATTTGGGGAAGGAGGGGGGGGGGGGGCAGTGCTCTTTTTCATAGGTGGTATTGCTGTCTGCAGGTTTCGAACCGTTACTTCATTCCGGCTCCCGAACCATTCATTTTTTATCTTAAGCGCGCATAATGTATTTGCACCACATCGCTTGAAGTTACGTTTCTCGAACTTTTATGCTTCGCAAAACAAAAATTCGCCTCGTTGGCTCCACATTAAAAAAACAAAAAAAAACGTAAGTAACAAAAATATTTTATTTCGATTTTCAGCGCCTCCAGTCTAGTTGTGTAGTTGTGTGCGTGCGCACACAATCAACATCCCCTCTTGACTGAACTTCGAATGACTCGAACTTTGGTCATTACAGATGCAAGCTATCCCGTACTCAACCCCCCCCCATCCCCCTCAAACCACCACCATCGCCACCAAAAGAAAATCAACAAATAGAAATTGAATACGAAGGAACAGCAGTGGGTGAAACACTCTTTTGAAATTCGGGCTCACGATAACGTACGGACAATGAAAGCGCGTATAATATTGACGCCCCCAGTGATTCTTTTCTTTCCCCAAATAAGAACGGCTGCTCCTTCGACCTGATTAATGACCTTCTTATGGTCGTTCTTGATATTTTTCTTTCAGTTATTATCTTCGCGTTGGAGCTGCCTTTTGTCGAAGCGAAGCGAATCGTACAAGCAGAACCTCTGTTTGGATCTCGATAATAGTTATGCCCACTCATTTCCTGGCACTCCTTTTATAACCCTTTTATTCCAAGTGCTTCATCTTCGGGCTTCTCTCTCTCTCATCCTATCTCTCTCTCTCTCTCTGCTTTTTTTGTATCCTTCCTTCATTACTTTGATGATATGATCCAATCGATGTATTTCTCTTTGCTCATTGCATTCGACACTTTGTATGTGCCCGTCTATTTTCTCTTTCCTATTTTTTTTTTTTGCGCGTGTAGATGAAACCGCGGGTGGCGGTGTTTTACACCACACAACCACCGTTTTCATTTCCGTTTTTCATTTCCGGCTGCGATTCCGAAAGTCGTGATGAGGGTGGAGGAACAGGAAACAGTGCTATATTTATCTTCCGCCTTTGTTTTTCGTTCGCTCAACGGTGTGGTAAAAAATAAAACAAAAAAAAGTGACTGGTTCGAACTGCGCTGAGAGAAAAATACAAAATATATAAATAAAAAACGGCGTCGTTATGCCAAGGGCTAGAAACTCCTTCATTGTTTCCTTTGCTTCACTCTCCTACCCCACCCGTATCTCTCTGACTTCCCGATTTTTTCCCCTAAGGCGCTCTCCCCAACTTTCCTCTCAATCCCCTCCCAGCTTTGACTTTCTTCTTCCGATCGCGCTTTCTACCATTTCAACTCGTTTTGTTCTTCTTCTTCTACATATCATAAAATAAAATAAATAAAGATAGTGGTCACTCGGATCACTCTATTCTCTATACTTTCCAATCACTCTACTTTCTAGTCCGATCCTCCTGCCTCTCACGTTCACTCTATCGTTTCTTTATTATATATATATATATATATATATATATATATATATATATATATATATATATATATATATATATATATATATTTCTTTGTCCCGTTTGTGAAAGGAGTGGAGCAAGCAGTCAAACTCCGTTTACACAAAGCTGACAGCGCGGTGGGACCTACGCAGCCGCCGGACCAATCAGTTGCCTCCCTCGCATCACCTGAACTCGCCCTCTAAGCCTGAAAATGGGCGAGAGGAGCGTGATCACGTGACCAAAGATCGACGTACAACTGGTCCACCTAGCACGTAGCTTCCACCCCACTGTCGGCGTACCAGTGAACGAATCGTGGCTTTCTTATCGCGTTCGGTCGTTTCCTGAACTCCACCGGAACACGCTGATGTGCCCCCCGTGTGACGCTTTCAGGATCGGGCCAATGGTTTTTATGACCGACATCAGGGCGCCAGAAACAAACGGCAGCGCCCGACCGAGAAAGCCTCAATGGAGAAGGAATTGAAATGTGGAAGCCGGCAAAAGGAAGAGAAGGGCTAGATGAGAGGTTATGGTTGCTTGAGAGAGAAAGAGCGAGAGAAAGAAACAGATAGAGAGAGGGTAAATTAGGAGGAATAGTACCGAGGATCTAGAGAAGGGTAGATACCGTTCCCACTTATACACCAACACAGTGTTTCCAAACAAGCCCGCTTTGCCCACACCAAGTGTGGGCACGGCGCGTGCGCAGAAACCAAATTAGGGAGGAGTGAAGCGTTTGCGCATGCGCAGTACCGACAGCAGCGCCACCGCAGTGCCGTGACGTGAGATGAGTACGCCTTCCACAGCCCAGGAGACAAAGATGGCAGCGTGCAGAAGGCAATAATTGTAAAGGTCTTAGAATCGGTTTATTTATTGTTCGCCAACTTCAAACAGGAATCGCGTCATCTTTCCAAATGGGGCATTGTATCGGAACGCCATTTCTCGATTGTCTTGCGAGAGGCGCCATTTTGTCGCCGAGGTAAGAGCGGACGCAATCGGCGGTAGCTTTGATTCGAAAATGCAACTTCCTGAGATTTTAGATGCGGTGTCCGAAAGCTAAGGCGATACCATTCTTCCCTGTTGCTGATTTTTTTTGTACTACTTCTGGACGACGAAATACCATTTCCTGCCATTTTAGATAAAGCTTCGGATAACCGGTAGCAATGCTTATGAGCACCAAGATGTGCTCGTAAGCTAGGTAATAGCTCCATCCAAACATCCATCCATGCAGCCGAAATGTCGCTACTCTGAAACGCAGCTTATTTGAGCATCGTCGTTCTGAAAGCGTTCCTCGCCGCTATGAACGTCTTTGGCACTGTGCATGCAATCAGCGTATCAATGATGCTCATCTCCATAGACCTCTTACATAAATATTGTTGTTCTTCCGTATTTCAAGACAGCAAGATTATTCTTTAATGCCACCAAACACCGACGCCGCACGTGGTGGCGTCTGAAGATCTGCAACTCTTTCGCCAGTGTGTGCATAACAAAATCTCGTTATTCAAGAAATGTCTTTATAAAGCAACCTGTCACCGGGAATTCGGATCGGCACAAACAAAAACGGAGAGGTCAAAGAGAAACTGGTCATGTCACGAACCAAAATGGCGACCATATGGGAAGATTGGCGCAATCTCTCCCAGGATACAGCGACTTTAGCCATAACAACTCCAGGAGCCCTCGCGCCTTCAGCCGTCTATACATGTTGGTTTAAGGGGCTCCTCAGAACTTCTGATGCCCGAAAAGAACTCGCGTTGATGGAGCCAAAAGTAAACAAGCGTACAAACGAACTGACCTTGCTCTCGGCATAAACTGTGCCTTTGTTGTTGTTGTTTTTGGCTTACACGTTTCGTGCTTTATCCCGGTGGGACTCCGATCTACGCCTTTGTTCTATCGCATAAAATATGTGTGAGCGGAGGAAACAAAAGAGCGCCGCCCGGTTTGCTTCCCCGCACTGGGGCCGCCGCCGCTCGTTCTGCATCGCAGGCGCGATATTTCTTGGAGCGTAAATAGAGATATGCGGAGTGGTTCGCCCGTATTCATTTTGTATCTCCCTTCTCTTTTTTTATTTTTTTTGTTTGTGCCGTGCGCGCGCTCGCCGGCTCTTTTGTGCCCGAGCAACGTGGCGAGCACGGCACGTCACGATTTCGCTACTTTTAACCCTTTTTCCTATTTTTATTTCTTACTTTTTTTTGCGCGTTTTCCTTTTTCGTCTTCTCTTCGCTTTCTCGGCGTAGACAACCCGTTGGTTTCGGGTTGTTTGCTAGTTACTGCTAGATACGATATATTGAAATAATGTACTCGTATATTTCCGGCATATTTCCTTTATAATTTGTTTCTGTTATGCGGGAGTCTATTTGGTTACCTTTTCTTCTTTTTATTAGTGTGCGGGCTTGGGGGGGGGGGGGGGGGGGGGACTGTATTTGTTTACCATCTTCATGGCGTCAAGCAACGTTTTTCTTAGGGTATAAGGTTCGAAAACCTGGTTTGTCTCTTCCCCCAAAAAACATTTCAGAAGCGTGATCTCGCTGTTCCTTACTTCGCGAGATAAAACCCAAATAATGCGCCTATTGCCTTCCCTCCAGTCCTTTTTTTTTCAATAATTTTGCAGTTTCAGGAACGCGTACGGCGATATGGCTTGTGGCTTTGCGCCGCGCGCACGAAAGAGGCGGGGGGGGGGGGGGGGGAGGGAGTGTTAACAAATCGATTCTACGACACGCAGCATGTAATTAATACTTCGATGAAGCACTTGAGCGTAAACGGCAGAGTCAAATTAAACCCCGGTCACACTGCTTGTGCATTATACAACAAAGACTTTGCAGACACTACCTGATGCGCGTTTTTTTTCTTGTATAATATTAATATTAATAATAATGCTTTATTTCTCCTTAGTGCCCACAAACAGCTATGAAGCCTTTTGTGTGACAGTCCCGTTACAGTCTTCATACCAAAATGCCTGCAGACATGTTGGTAGCATACCTATGTGTGAAACAAACTGGCTTGGAACATATACTTGAGGCGTGACCGCAGATAAAATTCGGTTGTCGTGTGTCCGGCGAACTAGGCGTCTTTTGTAACGTGTAACTAAAGCGTGACACTGAGGCTTTACATAATGCAGTACGTCGTCTAAGTTTACGGGCATAGAAGCTCACGTAAAGATATAAAATGAACAAAGACAAATATGAAGGTTTATGACGATTCCCGCGTTTGCACATACGAGGACACATCGGGGGAATGGAAGCGAACGATAAAAAATAAACACTAAGCGCTGCCAACGCCTAAACAAACAAACATATATCTATATAGAGAAGAAAACTAACTGAAGTGAAGATGCGTCGTGTCGTATGCCCGCCTGATTCGAAAAAAAATTAAAAAAAAACACTTTCCTATTGCTTGCTATCTAAATTAGGACCTCAAAGCCACCAAATAAAAAAAAACGCGACAAAAAAAAGTGTTATAATAAGGGAGTTCGAGCCAAATTTGACGCACAAAGAAGAAAGCGTCTCTTTCTTTTCTCGTTCTTGTAATCTTTTATTATTAGTATTTACATTACTTTCCCGAATTTCGACGGGCGGAACAATATCGAGGGATCTTGAATCTGGAGTGTACTCCTCGAGACCCCAAGAAAAGGCGAGGGAAAAACAACAAACAAAATAAAAATGGCGGACGATTGTTTCCGTTTATTATTTGACGTTTCCTTTTGTTCGGAACATCCTCGCGTCTGGCGGCGGAGCCTAGATTTAAGAGAGCGAGCAACTCGAACCACGGAAAAGAGCGCTCGCAATTTAACGGCGAACGCTTTTTGCGCAGATTGGTCGCCAGTGCGCACGCGCGTTGCGTTGTCGGATGGCGACGAAGAAAGCGGGCGGAGACGCTTGCGAACGAGCGACGCTTTACCAAAATTCCTCGCCGCTCGTATCGCAAACGCGGCCCATTCACCATATGACCCCGTGAGGAAACACTCTGTTATCTAGGTACTCTGGTGGCGCCCTCTCGCCGCGAATGCGGGCTCCGACTGTGGGCGGTACTGAGCAATTCGAAACAGCCCCCCCCCTTCCCCTTCTCTTGCGCTGTTTTGAGCTGAGTGTTCGCCGCGCCACGGTTGGCGGGCGGCGCGCTCGATCAGCACTTGACACGAACAGTGCCGATGAGCATCGCTTGTAGGAAGCGCGCACGTGGGAATAGAATGTAGCCTCTGGAGAAACTTGTTCTCCTTTCTTTTTGTGTGTCTGTCTCCCTGCGAGAAACTGGCATCTGTTAAGCAGAGCTGAACAACGCGTTGGGCGAATCACGAACTAAACAGGGTTACATCTTGGTCGAAATTTGGTATCTCGGTTAAAAAAACGTCTATGAAGAAAAAAATTACCTGGCGTTTTGTTTTTGTTTTAGTTATTTGTGTCTGGGCGACACGTATTTTTTTCGCTCAATTTAAAAGCGAATAAACCTCACTGATTATTGCGTTACATAATGACTAAATGACATAAACAAAATTGAATTAATGATTCGTGTTTTGTTTCTGTCTGCCTAATTCTTTACACGTTGTTTTCTCGAAATATAACACCTTAAATCTGTTCACTAACAATGCATTTAAAACCGTGCGAATATTTATAAGTAAAAATGTCAATAGCAAAGCAGCAAATACTTTTTCTAATGAAAAAAAATTGGCATGACTGAACGCTTAACAAAAAGTTAAATTGTTTCATTCACGGTAGACACGCATAATGTTCAGCAGCTTCTTCAGAATCCCTGCCATTGCTGAATTTCTGCCAATGTTTTATCATCGGAAAGATATGCAAAACTGCAACTGCTCCATGAAAAAAAATAGTATTTGCAAAAAACGTTTTAATATAGCTGCAGGGTATCTTCTAATGAATATTAATCATGTTGTTTTGTTCACACTTCCATTACACAAACCGACCAGTGAGTGTTCCGCCTAAGAAAGGTCTCCTCGGTTGTTCGTCATTGTCTCAACTCGCTCTTCCAACGGGAAACAGCTTTTCCCCATTTTCCCCAGTGCTTAATTTCTTGGTTCTTTCGTGCTTCCTTATTCCTATTGGGTGTCCCTAACTCCCGATAAAAGAGCCTGCTAATCGTTGTCATCTACGGTTAGTCACGCTGCTTCCGTGGCAGCGTCTGTTGTGCATAAAGTAATGCTCCTGCTTCCCGCTTAAGCTTGACAATGGCCTTACCCTCGATTGTTATGTACTCCTCACCCTCTCGCGTAGCATAAAATATTGTCACCCTATTTTGTAGTTGTTTTCTTCTGATCCCTACGGTACCTAGATATTTCCCCTATTTCCCTCCTCCGCCACTCGCTTTTCTTTTTTGTCACCTCTCTTCATCCCTCATCCTTTTGGTTAGCCCAAAATATTAGCACCCTTTTTCTTTTATTTTTTTTTCCTCCTGATTCCAAGGTCGATAGATTATTCCAGAATTTTTCTGTTCGCCCCCTGCGTTTGTTTCTCCATCACTTCTTGACCTTTCACCATTTTGTCTAATAGGAAACATAGTCAAGCTTTGTTTATTTCCTATTGATCCCTATATTCCCTAGATTATTCCCAATTTCTTTTGCCCGTTATGTTTCTTCATCATATCCCTATAGTCCTCACCCTTTCGTCTAGCACCAAATATCGTCATTCTTTCATTTTTGCTTCCCTCTTTAGCCCTATGGTCCCTAGATTATTCCCCAATGTTCCTCTTCTACCTCTCGCTTTTGTTTTCCCGTCACCGCCCATCATCTCTCGTGTCCCTCATCGCCTGGAGTTCCCCTGACCCGCTCATTAACGCGTCTCGTTAAACGACAGTAATAACAGATTCGGGACACCGATAATCTTCGCAGCCTTCCCCAGCTCCTTTTTCGCACGAGGTCTGCCTTGTCTGCCGCGCGCAATCATAAGGCGGCAGCCGCGTTGACGGCGTTGCTTACCAAGACAAATTGCCGGCCGAGCTGCCTTGATCTTCCATCTCTGCGCATCATTTTATCATCGCCCATCTCTCCTCTTCGTTTTTCTTTGCTTCTCTTTTTTTCGTATTGTCTAGTGTTTTTCTTTTCGTGTCTGCCATTCATCCATCTTTGCTCGCGCTTGTGCCGTCAGATAAGACGAAGCGAAAAGAAAGCTGAAGGTGAACGAATGCGGGCGTGAAGGGCGGGCGGCGAGTGACGCGTCAGGGGACGCCGGTATTGTTAAAGGAAACTCTTCCCTTGATGACGGAAGGATAGGGGTTCGTAATTTTTTGCGTGTTTCCACTAACATTTAATTAAATCTTCCTCGTTCGGGTGCGTGTTTACCTTTGCCCTTTTCAAGTTCCTGTGATGTCCCTGAACGAGATGTTTTGTTCTTCTCGAGAACTTGAAATATTGCTATATCTTTTCTGTGCGTTTCTATTTGAACATCGCAAGCCTCAACGATGGTGCTATATTATAGGTCCTCTTAAATTAAGAGACGACTCTCTGCCTTGCAAAGTCAAAGCTTGTACGCCATTGGTGTAGGGTCACCTATAACTTGCAAAAATTACCAACCAAACAAAAACGACAAACGCACGTTGCATATCAAGTGTACTAAAGCAAAGTTGTTTGTTAGTCAGCTGTTTTGTCCTGTTTTCTTCTTTCTTCGTTCATTTCTGTAAGTTGACGCTGACCCTTCACCAATGTGTACCAATTAGCTGAACTAAAGTCTTTAACTTCTATGTCGTTTTATATAGAAACACGAATTCTGGGCATTTTTCATCGTCTTCTATCGCCCTTTCTCGAAACTTTTTCTTTTCTCTTTTAATAGTAAGTGCGGCAAGGCAGCGCAAAAAAAAGAAAAAAAGTAAATATTTACTTATATTTGTTTTGTGTCCCTATTTCCCTTCTCTCTTCCCTAACCATCTTTCTCCTCGCTGCGCTCCGACGAATCCCTAGACGTCCTCGTCCCCCTTTTTTCCCCTCCCAAACAAAATGTGGCGGCTTGAGAGGCAGCGTCATTGATGGCCTTTGGCCTCCTTTCTTTCTTTCCTCCACACGCTGATGTGACATTCGCATTAGTGCCGCCGCGACGCGGGAAGCAGCAGCCAAGAGGTTAGGAAAAAGCGCCGGCTTCTCGTATGTTTTCTTTGTTTTCTTTTATCTGATCCAGCATGTCTTTATCCCGCTTTGTCGTATTAATTTGGCTTCGGGGCGACCTCTCCCGCAGTCATTCATCAGTTGCTTCTTCTTCCGCCCGGAAGGAGTATAGGGAGGCTTAACTCTGGTTGTTTTGATTTGCTGTTTCCTGTTTTTCCCTAGGTTTTTTTCTTTGCTTCCCCAAGTTTCTACTTTACTTCCCCATTTTGTCCTCTACTCCCAGTGTCTTCGTTCCGAGCTACTCCCCATTTTCTGTAACTCGTGCAAATCCGCTCTCCTCTTTATTTGTATACGGGTAGGCTTGTCCCCGGTTTTTTTTCTTTGTTCCTAATATTTTGTGGCTTTTTTGTTTTTGTTTTGTTCTTGTTTCGTGGCTTAGCTATTAGACGTAGGAATGGTGAGTCTTGGTGCCAGGTTGCTTCATACAAAAGCTCGTCACCCCCCCCCCCCGTCAAACATGCACACGCACGAAAAACAAAGTACAAAGTGTTTGTTGTTGTAGCTGGTATCGCATAGAGCCATTATTGCGCTCGACCCCTGCGATGTTTTGGTAATCATTAGCAGGCTTTTTTATTACACTTTTTTGCGTTTTTTTTTGTGTGTGGAATACTGAAGGAAGGCAACTACTTAGAGCTAATTGGTCAGCAGCAAGGGTCTAGCTTTGTAGTTTTATGTTTGCGTGCGCGACAAAAGAGGGATGCTTCTTTTCTGCGGACAGCTTCGTACCGATGCGATGGCTCTTTAAGGTTTATTTCTTTCTATGAATATTTTGATGGTGATGTTTGCACGTGTGTCCCAGGTTGCCAAATAATGTACTGTTGTAATTAATGCACATCAGAGGCTGGAGGGACTATAACCGGAGGTGTGTGGTAGAAAAAACGTAGACTCGCGCTTCATTTTAAAATACTGTAAACGACCGAATTTTCGCGAGGATCTAATTTTCGCGAATTTCATGAATCGCCTATAATTCGCGAAAAATAGGTCCCGCGAACAATTCCGGTAAAATGTAAACGCATTGGAATCTATATTGAGATGCCACCGCGTCGCGAATATTAGAACCTGCGAATTATTCCAACACTTCAGCTTTGACCTAAATCGCGAAATATTGAGCCCGCGAAAAATAAGTCGTTTACAGTATGTCTTAAAATTATTTTGTGCAATGCGTTAAGTTAATTTGTTGTTTTTTATTTTTTCTTTACGCTAACACCGAGTGAGTACCGAGGCCTTTGGTACGAACATATTGTGGCGACCAAGTGGCGCGACCACATCGTAGTGTTTTCTACCACGTTTGACCAACATCTAGCCCGAACCTTAGCACGCGCTGTCCCTCGAGCACTTCGGCGCCTAAGTTGGCAGCGTTTTGGGGACACAGAATAGATTCAGTCTTGGCTGGGCACACCGTCGTCTCCGCCTGCTTATTCTGTGTCCCCAAAACACCCTCACAATATTACCTTCCTTTTCTGGAACGTGCAGAAAACAAATACTCATTTTATTTGACCTGGTCCATTGATACCCTTGATTCGCTTCGGAGACTGCGTAGGGTCCTTTACCTTGCACGGGTTATACAACTAGATCTAAATTTCTGCAAATATGAACCACCCCGTCTGTACGCCAGCTGGAAGATAGCCTGGTAGCATAGGCGCTGAGACTCCCCGTTACTTAGGCACATTTGAAGAAACACTGTTTCTATTGCCGCAACAAAATTGCTTACGAATTGCTCCACTGGAAATGGAGAGGTCACTGGTTCGATACGAGGACCAGGCGGATTTTTTAGCTCGCGCAGCAGTCAACCTAGTTGTGTTTGGAGATTTTTGTTTGTCCTTTGTTCCCCTTGTTCCCTTTTTCCAGGGATTATTATCGTCATTATTTTCCAGCTCGCTTGCACCTTTGTATTAATTGCATTGTCATTAAAAAGACTGCAGTGTATTATAAGACAGGTGCAAAATCCCTTCCTATGTTAAAACCAGACTTAGCTTTTCCTTTCACTATACAGGGTGTCCCTTCAAAAATGCACAATGTTTTGTGTCTGTTGTTTTTTTCCGGAAAAAAAAAGTAAACTTTGCATTGCCGAACGCTCATTTTCCTCCCAAATGTAGAGCCAGAGGTCCGAACCAGGGCCAGTTTGCTCGAAGCGCTAACCGCAACTAAAGTTAGCCACAGTACCTTGGAGAGGAATTTTAAAATCACGTGACTGGCTTGGTAGGGATGCGGGGAAAGATGGCAAGCCCCCCCCCCCCCTCCCTCCCCACCCCGATTAGTGAGCGCCGCTCGCTTTGGAGCTAATATGTCGTTGTAGCTGCAATATCCGGCGCGTTAGTGAGCAACGAATGGTGCAGGAGGCTTTCGCTTTACCCTAGCTCACTTAAATCGCAAAGCATGAGCAATGACCTCGCCGCATTTTTTAGATGTCTTTCGATTCTGGCCATTCCTAAGACGAAATGAACGAAATAATTGTCGGCCTGCGACGTCTTTGGAATGTGGATTGCTTCGACTCAGTCGGCCGGGTATTGATAGCACACAAAGGCAGGACAGCGTCCCAATAGACCTTTTTCCTAAATTACCCAAGCATCGAGGAGAACGCTGGAAATGTAATTCTACGGTCCGCGCGCGCTGGCCTTCCTCTTATAAAAGATCCGAGGTAAATAATCATAATAAGGCTTTGACGAATGCGCGTGCAAGGCAAACTTTGTTTTAGACTTTTTACTTTAGAACAATTACTACTCCAGACGCCTGCAAGTACAACGCGTGTAACTACACTCGTAGCACGCACCTGGGTGCTTAAGAAATTTAGAAAAAGGTATATTGGAATGCTGTCTGCTTTTGTGTGCTATCAATACCTGGCCGATTGAGTCAAGGCAATTAACTTTCCGAAGACGTTGCCATGTTCATTTTAGCTAAGGAATGGCCAGAATCAAAAGACCATCTAAAAAATGAAGCAAGGTCATTGCTCATGCTTTGCGATTTAAGTGAGGTAAGGCAAAGCGAAAGCCTCCTGCACCATTCGTTGCTCACTAACGGGCCGGATATTGCAGCTACAACGACATATTAGCTCCAAAGCGAGCGGCGCTCACTAATCGGGGGGGGGGGGGGCTCCGCCATGTTTCTCCGCACCCTACCAAGCCAGCTCCGGTGCACTCCGTTTCGCTTTAGGATGGACCGTTGTGGACGACACGAGCCTTAAAAGCCAGTCTAATGCTGCGAGAATGTCATGCGACATTTGGGAGAGGCGAAGCATGGACGCGAGAGAAGAAGGTCACGTGACACGCTGAAAAAAATAAAGTACGTTCCTGTCTAAGCAGCGTAATGTAGGACTGCTTTTGAGCTAAGGCGACAGTGGTTTACGTTCTAGACGAGCAATTTAGCCAGTGCGGTACGACTCCTATAGCCTGGAGCCTTTAACGCTGTAGCTCGCTCTAGTGATGCACGACTGCACGCCGGTATAAGGTGCTCGTCCAGATTGACACGGTAAGGGACGGGAATTTCACCAATACCATATAGACGACAAGATGTCGGCGCATGACGTCATCGTTAGGGAATCCCCGACCCGCCCCCAAGCGGCAGACACGCCGAACTTCAACGAGAGACGGCGCAAAGCGGCAGACGCGTTCGTCCTGGCGTCACCGCGTGCAAGTGTCTCGTTCGTTGAGAGACACTGCGAGCAGCACCGGTGACGACGCTGACACGAGCTATAGGTGGCGCTGTACGGATCCGCCAGTGATGACGCTTGGGGGGAAAGAGGCAGGCCTTATCTTCTGGGGGGAGGGGGGGTATTGATCGAATCTGGGGTGGACCCTGGATTCTGCAGCGTGAGCTCTAGCCCTACGTGCTCCGAGTTGCGGTGAGCTGACGCACTATGCCTCGTTTCACCTTATCTGCGAGCGAAGCACAGGCCATTCGCGGCGAGGAGTTTGGGTGTCCTCACCTGGTGGAATTTTTTCCCAACCCAGAGTGAGGATACTTTAACTTCCTCTGCTGGTGCAATCACGTGCAATGCCAAGATTTTGATGCACTATCAAAATAAAACATAACCACGTGGGTATAGCACGTGCACTACCCACAGAGAGGTAAAGGGAGTGAGGGAAACAGAAGCGCCACTAGCGAGCCTCTCACCGCGAATAAAAACGCGAGACCAGCGCTTTTCTTCTTTTTTGTTTTGCGTTTTTGCCCCGTTCGCGCGCTCGAGCAAAGCACGAACGCGTGGAGCTTCCGAGCTCGCGCTTGTATCTTTGCCTTCGCTCGCACGCAAGCCGAAACGAAGTATATGGCCTCGAGACCCAGCTTGAAATTAGGGGAAGCGTGCTCTTGTTTACCCATGGTTCTCTATGAGGCACGTGGTGTTTTTCTCTGTCCACAATGCGGCTGCAGACAGAGCATCCACACTCACGGCACAGAGCTTGTGCAAGGGTAGAGAGCTCGAGCTCTTAGCAGATAATTCCATTGCGCGAGCGCTTCATTTCCGCCTCCCATGGGTTTGGCCTCGCGTGCTTGAGGATTCGTTTTGCTCCAAATAAGTGTAAAACAAAGCGTAGTTCTGCTTTTCACCACATGAGCCGGGCCGATCGAATCTCGAGGGGAATACGCCAGCGAGACAGGGCTTTGAGCGTGTGACGCGCTTACAGCGCTGGATTGCCTCGGCGGTCTCCCTAGCGGCCGCTCTGGTCCAGTGTAAGGTTAAACAAAGTACAGCCTCCTGCAAGATAGGGGATGCCTCTTACCAACGTGAAAAAAGAGATGTGACCTCCTACCTTTAAACGCCGTGGAGACAAGTAAACATGCCCGGACCATGCGGGTCGCTGTTCTATTATATTACAGAGTCAATAAAACGGCAGTGTAATGCAGTTCTTCCCGAACTGTATTACCTCCCCCCCCTCATTTTTTTCCCCACAATACTAACGAGCTTTTCGATTTTAGTTCAAAAACTGTAACACAAAAGTTACGCTGAAATTGTATTTGACATTTAATATAATAAAAATTAACCTGCTAAGCTAGAAAGTATTTGAAAAATATTGCGTGCCAGGAGGAACTATTGTTTCTCATGACTATAGTGAGCTCGTTTATTAGAGCAGTTTCTCAAAACGAGGACAGCATTTGAACACCAAAACTTCAGTTCCGGCTTGATGTTAAGTTGCGAACTGTACTTTTTTTTTTATTTTTTTTTACGACGCCATTTTAGAAAAGTTAAGTTCGCATTTTTATTTTACATTCTCGAGCCACTTTGCAACCCGCCGTCAAATCTATCGCAACCTTCTTCGGAGTAGCTACCCCAGTTGGGAAACGTGCACTGCTGCAACTTTTTGACAGGGTACTTCTATGCAGAAATAGAAAAGGCACACCGAAAGGAGAGCATGGAGGGTTCCGTCAAAGGAATTGAATGCAGGTAGGTTTACTCATAAGGAAGTTAAAATCTTAATTGTTTTGAAGTGCTACGAGTTGCGCCTAAGCGATGGAGGGCAACTTGGCATGAAGGAATACACCGGCGAGCCCGGTGTGTCAAGAACCACCAAGCAAGCTACATTTCAGATTAAAGAAACTTCCAGACATGGATGGATAGATGGGTGCTAATGGCTGCACCCTTTATAAGAGGCGGTAGCTTGCGTCACCTAGCCTAGAAACCAAAAGCATGATTCATCCCTTCGCCCTTCTAAGTCAATTTGCTCCTCATCTGTATTTTCTAACTATCACCTGGCAGTGTGGGATATGGCCAGAACCACCAATGACGGATCAGGTTAAAAAAACGGAAATATCAACCCCTTCCCTTCCCTTTTCCCCCCGGGCAAGGGAGTCGCAGATCTTGGTGCTTCAAATCATTTTTGCCCGTTTTTCTAAGCATTGAAATGGTACAAAGGCGTCTGACATGCTTAGTCTGCGATAGGCATTTTAACAGGAGACTCTTTTCGAGTTCGATTTTTTTGTTAAAGTTTTAAACCTCAGAACGTTAATTGAGCGCAGGCATTGCCGAGATGTGGTGTTCTTACAGAAACTCATACAAGGTCGTTTCGATGTACCTGATCTTTTGAGTAGTACAAGCTTACGTGTGCCAGCTAAGCACAAGCGACTCTGCGATACGTTTTATCCTGACAAGCAGATTGAAGAGTCATCAAAGCATAGTATTCAACTTTTTTCTAATAGCCTTGAGCAGCATGATTTTTTTCCATGCCTTATCTTACTTTGAATACCGAGTTGTGTCTGTAATTTGTTTTATTATGACTGATGTGTCACTCTTGTATTTCAGGTCTTTGCATGTTGAACACATTTGTGACTTTTATGTGAACCGATTTCAAAGCCTTCGCGGTGTTTTGAGCCCGCAATAAATACCAAATACCAATTACCTGAAATCGCTAAAACGCTTTTCCGTGTTCTCAAAAATGGTAGACAGTTCGGGTCAAAGCAGCTCTATATATCGCTTGAGATTTTTTTTGACACCGTATAATAAGCGCAGGATTAAAGTCGTGTTTATTTATCGTAACCATCGCAAATTGCGCTCGCTCTGCGCTCAATAAGAAACTGGCGGGGTCCACAAGGCAGTCGGCAGACAGGCCTAGAATGTTCGAGCGTCGAACATTCTGGGTGAGACTAAACGCGAATCTTGTAGAAGTGTGGAGAAGCGTTCCCCCTCGTGCCATGCACACGGCAATATAACGCAAAATTCGCGTTGCATCCGCAAGATCAGCTCCTCTCCACAGCTGCACTAATGGCGCTGAGTTAGCGCTGTGCTGAATGTGTGAATATACGCTAATACTGTATATGTAGCTTATTATTTAGCAGCTTTATATGTACTTTCGCCTTTATTTTATATTGCTTTATGTTTTCGAAATAGCATTTTTAATATTATTTACGTTAATAAGAACCTTTCTGGGCCCGTTAAACTACAAACGTGATACAATTGGCTTAGCCATCAAGTTTATATTCAATTATTGCGTCCAGGTCCACTCGAAAGCTGCGGACAGATTTTTTTCATTGATTCGGAATTAAATCACTCTGCATTCAATATAGGCCGCACCAAAAGGAAAACAAAAACTCGCAGCAACAAAAATAAGAATATGAAATGTTTCAGTTTTTTTTTTCATCTTGGACACTCATCCTCGGTGACCGATTAACCACCGAATGAAGCCCATTAGAGATCATCCCATTATATAAGTCCCTTCCGCTTTTCCAGCCTCATTAGCGACGCTGGAGCTAAAAGCAATCAAAACTCAAACAATTAAATTAAAAAAAATAACTCACAAACCAACTGCGCTGTCGCCTTCCCCTTTAAAAACAAATCAAAACCAAAAATGGTGAGACGGAAACAGGTGCGAAAGAAAGCAAAACTAAAGTAACATCTCCAATCTCTCTCGTCATCTTTATCTACCCTTTTTTTTATGAAAAAAAAATTGGCAGAGAAAAAATAAGATAGATCCGAGGAGAAAGGGAAAGTGTACTCTAAGGTCCGTAATTGGTTTTCAGTTCTCTCTCTCCTTCCCTTTCGCTTGCTTTTCTCTTTTCTTTTTTCTCCCCATAGGGAACACACGTTAGAGACTCATCTTATTGTTTTCTATCACCGTGGGGGAAGAGTACGGGTGTTCTTCGTCCGTGGCAACTCATAATCTTCGGTAATCGCCGGCTGGATTGCCGTCGCCGCGAAATCGAAAATCGACCGAATCATCCTTTTTTCCCTGTTCTCCTTCTTCTTCCCTATATTCCCTAGAAACAAAAAAAAAGTAATAAAAAAACGAAAACATTTTTCTATTTGTTTTTTACTGCCCCCACGCGGAGCTAATAACTTCGAATCCCCCTGAAGACGTTGCGACCTCTTCTAACTTTCTCCGACATCGTCCAGTACTTTCCTACTTCTTGACCATTTCTTTTTTATCTGTTTGTTTTTTGCAATATTTTGTACCCCTTTTTTCTTATTTCCTTAGTTATTGGTGTCTCCCATTTCTCGTTAAGGTAGCGGGAAGTGCAGTAAAACCTGAAGCCGAGTTCTAAATCCTCTTCTTCGCAAATATAGACTCATATTCAGTTCATTCGTTTTTGGTGCGCTTTTTTGTTTTTGTTTTGTTTTTTACGCAGGCAATACGTGTCTGGGAAAAACTTATCTTTAGCTTGTGATGACCTAAAGTCATAAATAACACGAAAAAAATCACTGCCGAAGTTTCTTTTTCAAGTTATATGATGAACTAGAATGATAATTGTACTAGTCCGCATAATCGCCACATAAATGTATGCAGTTATAACGTAGCTCATGCTTTTAAATGCTCTCCCACCTAAGAAATGTTTCCGCTTGTGTTTCCAGTGTGATTTATTGCTCTTATTCTTTATTTTAGCTCTTTATGAGAGCCGGGCAGTCACAGAAGTCCTTTGGCCTATACCAGGAGGTTTGTGACATCTTGTTCTGAAGGAAAGCTACAAGAGTACAAAGCATAACACAATACATACCCGCATGTACGCGAATATGAAATAAAAATATGAAACATAATCAGTATCGACACTGCACAAAATAACAACGATGTGGAAAAGAAAAAGAAAAAGGGGGGTGGGTAGTAACACGGAGAACACGCATAGCGTCCCTGCGAAGCTCCTTGGAGCTCATGGCACCCTCTAAAACACTACCTGTCCTCTCGTTCGGCAGCCAGCGCCATGGTTCAACAGCTCTCATCAGGAAGGAATGTTTATGGCGTTCTGTTCTGGCAAAAAAGGACTGGGGCTTTCCAACTCGGGTATGTCTTCGGTTGTACAAAAGTGTGTGCGTGTCTGTGTGTGGGAAAAGGGAGGGGGGGGAGAGCAGTGATCAGGGCGGGATATGGTGGCATGTAGACGAATGGACGCCGCTTTCCGTCGGAGGGCCGAAGTATTCCAACCTACAGTTTTTAGAAGCTAGGCCGTCCGAATGGTCCTTGTATCGAGGAGGGCGTGGTGAAGGACCTCTGCACAGGCTGTGTATGCGGCACGACGTTGTATAGTCCCCTACGAGGTGCTGATGCACACTGAACAAGAGTACTCCAGCTGAGGTAAAACAAGTGCCGTGAAAAGGCTCCCGAAAGTGTCAGCTCTCATACCCTTGGAGATCCGAATGGTGAATCCATGCATTCACCTGGCCTTAGATATCACTTTATGGATGTGCTCAGTGAATTGAAGTCGTGGGTCCAGGGCAACACCATTACGTCTGGTCCCCGGACTGCGATGAAGGGTATCACCGGCCAAGGTCAGCATCAGTGGGCAGTCGGCGGTCTCCCTGTGTGTCACCAGCATGACGGAGCATTTTGATGAGTTGAGGGGCAGGTGGCTTCCCAGCGATCACTGGTGGATATGCTCTATATTCTCTTGCAATTCTTGATAGTGCCTGGGACGTAACGCATGGTCGTAATAGCGTGACGCCATCGACCTAAAGAAATGACGTTGAGTTTAAGGATAGCGTAAGGTCGTTAACGAAGACATTGAGAAGAGTAGGACTCAACACGCTGCCTCAGGAACACCGGGTTGGGTCACCGTAGCACAAGATGGGGCTCAACGAAACACAACTCGCTGCTTGCGGTCATGCTGGAAGCTGGACAGCCATTGATGAACACGGCTTCTGATTCCCATGTTCCACAGCTTGAGAAGGAGGATATTGTGGCACACTCTATCAAAAGCTTGTTTTAAAATCTAATTGCACGAGCTCACAAGCGTGCCGGTTATCCAGGTGGTTGCTCAGCGTGTGAACAACAGTGGCTAGTGCCGGTTCCCAAATGTGCCTCGCACGGGAACAATACCGGTGCGCGGAGTGAGAAGCCCGATCATCTCAAAGTTCCGCATTAGCCGTTTGTTGATAATTGGTTTCATTGTACGGCACTCAATGGACGTAGAAGATATAGGGCAATATGCAGTCACAGATGAAACAGGTGCTCCGTGCCCCTTATGTACAGGAGTGATAAGGGCAGATCTCCAGGGTCTAGGACCAGAGCCTGCAGCTAGAAAGTTAATAAACATTGAAATCAGTTCGGGGGCCAGCCAGGATGCACCGACGTGGAGCAGGATGGGGTGAACACCCTCTGGGCCCGCTCCCTGGGAACCAGGTTATGCGTGTGATGGCATCGGTGGTCTTCTCTAAGGTTATTGTGTGGTATTCCAGAAGTCGTATATGGTCATTTTCGCGTCGGACAGGTGGAGAGCTGGAAGAGACGGGTGGAGGGCTGTCCATATAGATGAAAGGTGTCTACTGAAGAGGTCAGCAATGGCCTGAGGAGTCGTGATAAGACAGTCATTATTTGTGAATTCAGGGGTTAAAGAAGACGTCCTTAGATGTTTTACGTAAGCCCACAATAACTTTGGAGAGTGGGTCTACTTTTCAGCAATATTTTGCAAGTAGGTCATCTGCGAGATGCCTATAGTCTTCTTGGGGTATTTTTGCAGCTGTCGTGCTTGAGGAAGTATAGGGGCCTTCCGAGGACCCTTTCTTCGCCGTGCCTTACAAAAAAGCAACGTTTTTTTTCTTGCTTTTTTTTTTTGTAGGGCATGCGGGCAATTTCCTGGGAGATCCATGGATGTGGTGCCACTTTCGTAGTTATTTCGGTTGGAATGCATTCCTTCTGTATGGTTGTCATGATGTCCAGCCAGCAGTCGTAGTCATCATCAGTGGACGGTTTTTTGCAATACAATGCTCCAAGGCGCAAGGTGCCGCAAATTTTTATAATGCTGAACATCTATCCGGCATTCCCGAATCGATGTTCAGAATTTTGAAAACTGTTGGATTACTCTAGCGCAATACTCCTATTTTGGAAGAGACAAAAGGCTTTCAAGGGCAATGGCCTCATGATCGGAGTTAGAAAGTCGGGGTTGAAGTGTGCATTCACGAATAAGAATCGTATTAGTGACGAAGGCGAGGTTCAGGTATGATGACTTTCCAGATCGACAGGTGTAAGTTTGTAAGTTGCGTGCTACCATACCTGTAGAAAACCTGAGGTCTCCACTATGTCAAGCAGCAGGTCGTCATAGATTGTTGATGGTATAGGACCGTCAAGTCAGTCCGGTCAATGTGGGCATTAAAGTCCCCCACAACACAGACGCTAGAGTATATCTTCCCGCTAGCACGCCTCAAGGACTGCCTGAGCAAGTGATAGGAAGAATTGAGGGAGCTAGGGGGCAGTAGACGCAACCACATAATATCTTTCCATGCTTGAAACCGATCTCCACAAAAGCACCCTCGAGTGTGTTCGCCTCATAGTGGAGTCGCCGACGGCAAGAAAGATATTTCGGGACGATAATCACCAGAACACCGCCGCACGTGCCTCTGTCTCACTATATACATGGTGTGCTTATTAAGGTTCACGATCTGGCCATCGAAAATAGATGGGTCTAGGCAGGTCTCATTCAATCTCAAGTTCAACAAGACTGCCATTCGCCGCAGACTTTCTTTGTGGACCTCCCATCACCAAGGACGCCTGTCAGTCCTTTCTCAAGCCTTGTGCGATTTCCTCCATGTACATTACACATCTGTGGTGAGCGACGTTCTCGCTGACGCATTGTGGAATGACTGAGAACCAAACATGTACATACGTAATTACCGGGGAAAAAGTAACCGAATAAAGTTACTTGTTAGTCGCTGAAAAAGTAACTCTAACGTACGCTACTTGTTACTGAGACTCAAGAACAACGCTTTCCTTTAGCTCAAATGTGAAGAGTTACTTTGTCGTTAATTTGAATGTGCCTTTTTTGTTTTTGTTGTTTGTTTAAGCAGTAGCCAACCTTTCAAAATTTCATGTCATTAATAATGCCTAGATTTTTAACGCCTTCATGAACATCATTTTTATTTTGTTTGCAATTTCTTTCTCGTCCAAATCACAGGCGCGAGCTGGGTAACAACCAAATAGGGTAACTTCTACCTCACGCGTTTCTCTCCAAAAGTAACTAAATATCGTGCCTCGTTACTCTATAAAATAATAACAAAAATACCTTACTTGTTTCTTTACAGCGGAGCTGTTAAGGGCTAGTTTCCCCAGAATCGTGTCCCCCGTAAAGAAATGAAGACACCAAACTCTGGACAGCTACCGCCATCTATGAGCGACGGCGGCAAGCCACGAATCTGGTTGCCGCCGTCGCTCATAGATGGCGGCAGCCTTCCACTCTGGCTGGCCGACTTGCGGCCGGCCATTGCTCTCCATTGTACAGCTCCGCTGGTCTTCCTTCTTTACCAAAGTGGAAAGGCTTAAAGCTTTTTTTTTCAGAAAAGTATTTGATTTTTTGTTTGTTCACCAAGAAAAGTAACTAGATATAAGTAACGCCTCACATTTAACACGCTACGTACAAATATGCTCAGAACCCCTGCGGCAATCATGTTTAGGGAGGGCGTCCAAAAGCCTGCGAATAAAGTAAAGAGAACGCTGTTTACAAGTATAGCTTTGCGCCAGTAATGCATACAGGAAAAACCTCGCCCTGGTTGCCGACTCCGTGCTACACGGACGACATGTGCTACATGGGAAAAACAGGGAAGATGGAGAAAATATTTTTAATTACCCATATGTAGGGAAATGAGCGAAAGAGGGAACCTTGGGTGTTTTCGATAAACGGAAACATCGTAGAAATCTTTCGACGCTAGTCATTTCTCTCGGCAAATGTGTCAACAAACAATGCTCAGACTCTCCGGCTGCTGCTAAGGGAAATGTTTGCACGTTGCACTGTGGACTTTTCCTTGACATTCTGACGTCACGAGACGCCGTCACGTGACGTCCCGTGATGTTGTCACGTGACGTGACAACATCGTGTTACGTGGTGTCACCCGGCGTGACACCGCGTCACCTACATTTGAAGTCAAGTTTTCCTTGTAAATGTAGCAGGGAAATGCTAGACACTGTAGGTAAAATCTGGCGGAGAATTTTCTCCGATAAATTTTGCTATCAGGGCCCTATAGAGGGACGCACACGATCCGACGATTTGGAGACAAAAATATGCTGTCGCAGTTAAAGAAAAATACAATCCAAGATAAACGCAGCTATGGTGACTGTAGGTCAAAGAAAGGTGCGAAGTACAGCATTATGTAAAATGTGAGCAAAGGTGAACAGAGAAAAGGGAAAAATCGGGAGAGAGAACAAGCAATTGCGGTAGAGTAAGAAAGGGAGAGAAAGAACTACGGGGGGGGGGGGGCGACTCATATAGGGAACGGCAGGAAGATAACACACGGTAAAAAAAGGCACGAGGTACGCGACTGGACAAGCAGGTTTGCCAAGGACAAAAAGAAAGGTATCCGCTGCGAAAGGGGACAAAAAAAAAGAAGGAAACTCTCCATGCCCGGCGAGATACTCAACCCGAAATAATATACGACCTGGGATTACGCGGCGCAGTGTTTGTGTGTCGGGCCTCGGATCCCCTCCCGAAATCGCTCACGGTAGTTTGTTCCCGGCCGCTTCGCGTTATCAATTTTGGCGGATCGTAATTTATGGGATCGAAGCTCGCACCCCCCCCCCCTTAAGGCTCTCCCTCGCTTTTACTCTTCCCTTTCTCCTGTTTTTTTTTCCTTCCCCAATCTGTTCCCGATATCCGGAGTGGACTCGAAAGTACCTTTTGTTTGTTGTTGTTTTTGTGTTTGGGGAAAACAAAAGAGCAATGGGGTATACTGCAAAGTTCTTCGAAAGCGAACCGGTCCGAGGTTCCGAAGCTATTTCGTAAAGACCTTTCCTCTGTCGTATTTTGGAACATGAGTCTTCGGAATTTTCCCAGAAAAGTGGTTGGGTTTAGGGAGGAACACAGTGTATATTCAAACATTCGTGACCTGTAAATATAACAAATTCACTTTTTGTGTGTGTATGTGTGTGGGCGTGTGTTAGAGGAACGGCGGAGATAGAGAGTTATCGGGGCTTTTAGAGCGTAGATTGTTTGGATTGGTTCGGAGTCAAAATATGTGTGCCCATAAGAAAAGCTCGCGATAATGCATACTTTTTGATCATAACGGCTTGAGATTAAAGAGGAAAAAAACGTAATTGCACTCCAACGAATCATTTACGATATTTTGAAAATGCAATCAATTCTTGGAGAAAATATAAATAAAGTGAAGCGTTATGAAAGGCACACAACTATTAACGTTGGCGACTTGACATTTATACAGATGATCTATTCATTTACAAATATATAATTTATTTCATTAAAATGCTTTACAAATTGGTTTACGTAATGTCAGTCAAAATAAAAACAAAAAAATCTCTACGCATGTTTTAAACTACGGGCCACGTTTCTTATTTTATGACAGTCTAATCCTTCCGCGTGTGAAATGTTCGCAAAGGTTTATTTACGGATACATGTCACGAAGGATCTTAAAGAGGTGTGCCGTTCAGCTCACTGAACAAGGTCTGGCACTTTTTCCCCAACGTATAGTCAACACGTAGAGTCTTGTGTATTACTCAGTCCCCGTGTTAACTTTATTAGCTTTTGTTTTCAACTGGCACAATATAAACAACTGTGTGAGTTTTTAAACGTAGTTGTCGGGCAAGGAAAAAGAGGAGGGGGGGGGGATTTACCCATAGGCAAAATCGACAGCTGCCCAGAGCCACAATCATAGTGATTTTGGACGGTACAAAAAGATACGGTGTTTGCTTCGGATACGAGGACAAGCATTTACGAGGACTCGCCTTAGGCCTGTTCCAAATCATGCGCGCTCATCCGCCTGTATAGAAAAATATCAGCCGAGATTTTTTTTATGACATATAGGACAAGGTCGTTGTTGGAAGGAAGAAACACGACTAAGACGCTAAAGTGTTTTACGGGTACCGTTTTTGATACTTCCGATAACGGTACTATGGGCTTTCCGCTACGAACTGCCCATGCGCTACCACAGACGACTCGCATATGCACAGTGTGTATACCGGAGGTCCCATCGTACCATTTCGGGTGTTCAAAAGCGGTTCCGTAAGACTCTTTAGTGTCTGCGGACTGTCTTCTATGGGATGTATCAGCGGTGAGACGTCGGCTTTTGACCGCCTTTGCTTGTATGCTGAGTCCAACACCCAAAGCGTGACGCGTGGGCTTCAACTCACTAACGGCTAAGGGAGAGCGTGGATAACACAGGTATCGTTCGATGCAGTTGACGACACTCCCATATATGCGGCACAAAGCGTAAACGACGCCGGACAACATATGGTGGTCACGCTTCTTTTTCGGGACGGCGACGTGATCTTAAATTTTTCTTCGTGCAAAACATTCCGGACCTTTTTTTCTTTTTTTTCTTCTTACGACTAGCCCCGGGGCCAACATCCACAGAGAAAAGCCTGTCTCGGACTAAAGCCGCGTCTCGGACGCCGAGCCGCGGCCCTCGCGCGCGCCAGGAGAAATCTAAAAGCCCTTCCATCCGCCAACTTTCTTCGCGAAATCGTTTTGTCCCGCGGGGTAAATTTGAAGGATGTCGAAAAATCTCCGAATCACAGAAAGGCAGTTTAGTTCTTTTGTGCCCGTGTGTGTGTGTGTACCAAAACGGTGGACAATTCAGACGAGTCTATTGTGTTCTCTGTGTGTGTGTGCGTGTGTGGCGAATCAAGAGTGCGGGTTTGGGCGCCTGAACGGCCGGCGGGCACGCGCGAAGAAATGCTTGGGATTGCTGTCGTCCTTCGGCAATGGAAAGAGATGCAGCGCGTCTCTTTTATCTGTGGTTTGCCTCCTGGCGAATCGAAAAAGGACTCCATCCGAGTACGATGATGATGACGATCATCGTCGTCGTCATAATCGAGAAGGTGACAGCGCGCGCGCGCGGCTGGCCGTGAGAGTTGTCAGCGCCGAATTGGCCCTGAGAGACGCGTCTATATTCGTTTGCTAGGTATTCTGTCATTTCTTTTTTGTTTGTTCTCTATTGGATGCACCCAATGCGTTACCTGTTTCTTGTTGAATTGTTTTGGCTCTCTTCCATACAAGATTGATCTGTTCTTTTTATTCATTGTTTTGCTTGCACTCATTTTAGTTTTAGCTTTGTGTGTTTCGACGAGTTGAAGGTTCCACTGGTTTGACACAAGCTCGTCATGTTACACTCTCAAAACGTGAAGCGTCGTTGAAGAACGTTGCATTCTTGCGTCCTATAGCCGCACCACAGGCTGTTCACTGCCGAATTGTAGCGGGTTTGCAGTGTTATCAGTGCAAAACGTATACGGCGCCATTCCTGCCATCTTTTGATCCCTGTCACAATGATCACGTCGTCGCCATCTTCGTGCAGCGAAGTCCGCAAGGTCTCTAAGGAATACAGACGCCATTCTGCCGCAATTCTCTTAAAAAGTAATAATATTTCTACTATAATATGTATATTATATTATAATAAGGTGCCTTATAGTTCATTAGGTACTTTTATAAAGCGTATGTCAACGTGAACGATTGATATATTCGCGCGGTTCCTTAGATTTCAATAATTTTCCGATAGTTACGAATAGAGCATTTAGCAAAACATTGTAATAAATTGTACAGTTTTCGTTTTGTTGCCCTGGTCTCGGGTAACTCAACAAAATGGTAAATATACGCCAGTTCGCTTGCGCTGTAACAGTAATTTCGTGAAGTTGTCGCTTGACGAGAGCACATTTTGTCAGGCGGCATGCATGTCTGCGTTCAAGGTGTTATCTTGGTGTTGCGGTGTGTAATTTGTAGTATAACCAAAACTTTTATCACTAAATATTAAGAACATTAAGACTTTGTTGCTGTTGTCATTGTTTATAACGTGAAAACTGTGCTTATCGTTGGCTCAACATGAATAGTTAGCATTTCGTAGGAGTAGAACCTCTCTAAGATAATCTACTTTGTTATATAGGTTAAGAACAATAGGAGTAGCCCTTCTCACAAAGCTTGCTCTCCATGATTGGTTGTTTTCTCCTCTCCATTTGCCTTCTTTCCAGCGTTTGCTCGGCTGAAGTGGAGAGAGTGGAGGGCTTTGTGTGAGGAGCTTGTCTTCCTTTTCTTAACCTGCAAAAGACTATACATAAAGGTGGCGGGTTCGAATCCCGGCCGAGTTTGCCCGCAATCTGACGAAGGCCTATTGCGGAGAAGGCGCCCTGAGACTAACCTTTCGGTTGCACGTCAAAAGATCCCCAGGTGGTCGAAATTAATCCTCAGTTTTCTGCAAGGGTGTGCCTTTCGTTGGTTGGTCGCGTAAAACCCCCGAATTCGACTTTTTAAAGTCTACATAACATTTTTTTTCATGCTTAATAGGATACACTCGAATACTAAACCTAACGACATCACGCCATACCAAAAAACAATCTTCGTTATTGGCGACTCCAGCGAAATCGACGACACCTGGCGGTTGGAACAGAAAGCTATGGCGACAGGTTCGCTCGCAAGCGTTCTCGAGCGAATTAGATATTCACAGCGCCTGGCGTTCAAAGACGAAGCCGCTGAAGTGGGTTCGAAAACACGTCATGAAGACCGCTAATTTGTTTACATTAGACGCAGAGAAATCAACACCACATGAAGCTCGCGTACCTTCTTGCCCACATCAAACACTAAATCGCCAAGAGCAGGTCAATCTTGGGCTCCCTCAGAAGTGGCCTCTCTGAGTGATCTCTTCCAAGATAACTATTCTGTTGCGATTCTTCGCCAACATTAGCGAGACTCTCTCGATTGATCGTGCGGCAAGCTTACTTCGTTTGTCACAAGACTGTCTAGACAATGCCCAGCTTCTATCCGAGCATAACAATGAAAAGGAGAAAGAAAACTTCCCGGGGCTTCCCTCTGTCTCTCGTATCGTATTTCCTTTGTTATACGATTCCACCGGGAGCGACCCGGCCAATTGACGAGGGACGTGCTGGTTTCTTGGGTCTGGCTTTCTCAGTAGGAATGCAAGTTTAGATGAAGTGAAACAAAAAAAGCGTGTTCTTTTTTATTATTTATTTAGCATTTTGAGAGGATGCAAACAATTACCTTTTTCCGCCTTTTTTTTTTGTGTATGTGTGTGACGTCTTTCTTTCATTCGGCTCGCGGCTCTTACCTTTAGGACCTAGTATTCACACCAGTGCGCAACCACGCGACAAAAACGTAAGGCTTTTTTTTTTTTTTCAATGCGTTGCTGTGATGTGAGCTTCTCGGCGAGAGAGAGAAAGCGATATTCGGGCGTTAGAAACTAGTTCAAGACACCCACCCTGGTTTTGTGGCGGATCAGAAAGCTTTTAAACATATTTTGTCATTCATCTCTTTGGTGTCAAGCGTATCGAGACAGCCAAATTCGTTCTGTTGTGGTGTCAAGTGTGGAAACCGCCGAATCGCACTCCAAACGCTGGCACTCCTGTACAGCATCTTGTCAGTGGAGGAGAATATTGCGCCCTCTGGTGACGTTAGACACATCCCTTCGTGGATTTTTCCGCCTTGTTAATATCGCCCCTGAAACTCCAATAGCTGAGTCTAACTAGGCCCTGCACGGTGTCAATAGTCCGCAAATGTGTTAAGTATTTTTGCTTTGTATTGGCTGGCGTGCTTCGATATGTTTATTTGCTTTAACGGTGTGCTTCGTATTCTTTAACAGTGTTCTCCGTGTTCTGTTACGCAATGTGTCTTGTTTCGCAAATATACGTGCAACTCACGATATGAATAATCCACGAACGTCGCATTTCACGGCAAGAGCCTACCGCCTCTGGCGCAGTGGTTATCCTACATGGGTCCGCTCGAAAATATGGAACCCTGTTTTATGGCCCGCATGAACAAACTGCACGTCGCACAAAGCTGGAACTTCGTGCCAATATGATGATTGTGGTGGGGATAGATTGCGGACGTTTAAAAACAGGGTGTTCTACTTCAAAAGATAAAACAAAAATAGAATAAAAATATTTCCGTGTGAGCCGACGTCTAAGTAGGCCGAATATTTGTCAACCCAAACAAATGGCGTTGTGGGCACCTGTGGCATTTGTTTTAACGAAAATAACATCTTTCCAGCAAAAAATATATCTTCTTTTTTGCCTTTTTGCCGACAAGTTATTTTTTTTCTAAAATAAACGCCACGGGCGCTTAATGTCACTTCTTGGTTTTATGAATATTAGGCCTAGGTGGACGTCGCCTCGTAGAAAAACATTAAACATCCGGAAAGAATAAACTCGGAAAAGGGACAAAACAAGACCCAACGTCCCCTTTTCGTGTTTATTCCTTCCGGATGTTTAGCTTTTACCAACAAGCTTGTTTTTAATGTTCAAGAAAAGCTTTTTTTGTCTTTTTGTTTATTTTCTGATTTAGTTAACGTAACATTCTCAAACTTTAGAATTCTGTAATCGCCGCTCCCATTCGCACGGAGCTTCAGCTTTTCAGCTGCCTGCGTTTTAGAGCGCATCTCTTAGGCGCTCGTTTCCGCGTATAGCGGCGTCGCCGTCGGCGTAACCACTCCGCTAAATTTAGCGGGAAATTGAATTGGTGTTGAGGTCACATGGCGTCAATTTTCCAGGTAAATTTAGCTGGGAAACTGTGGCAGGAGGGGAGGGTACGTTGGAGGAGGAGGGGAAGGGGGAAGGAGAGAAGGAGGAGGGCAGATGGAGCGGAGGGGAAGGAGGTAATGAGAAGGAGGAGGGGCATATCTTCCCCTCCGTACCCTCTATTCCTCCTCCTCAAGAGCTGCGCTCTAAGTTCGCATTACAAAGATTTGTAAACGTTTTTCTTTTTTTTCTTTTTTTTTTCACGGGAGCCCAAAACTTTTTTCTTTGTTTCTTCTATAAATTTTGTTTTTCGCGTATTTTCTAGGGCTTCGGTCGTTCACCCTTCCTTGAACGTTGTCTCTAGAAGTTCAGCTCTTGAATGTTATTCTCGACATCCGATATCAGAACGGGGTGTCGTCACTGCAGCGTGCAATTGATAACACGTACTCCATGGAAGGCAACCTCCTTTGTTAAACGCAATTGTGGAGCTTTCTAAGGCATTGTATAACGAAAAGGAGCGTCTGATATAAGGTCACATCACTTACAACGGTCTCGGCGTTACATTTGTAACATATATTTTCGAAATCTGTCTAGGCTTTTTCTACGAAAACAAAAAATAGGAGGTGTGAGGTATGCTTTATATTAAAAGAGGGTTCAACGTGCGCATATTGTGTATTGGAAATGTTACAGACAAATCAAAGCATCTACTGCAAATCTATCGAAGTTAGCCACTGCAGCTCGCGAATCTGGTGCATGAAACGATCTAAACAACGTATCTGCGTACATCACCTGTTGACACAATTGCTTCGCGAATAGCGTTCGCGAGACGTAACCCTTTGTTTTATCTTGCCAACTTTCTCTTGGTTCTTTGTTTTGTCGATTAGAGAAGCCTGAAAAAGCCCGCGCGTTTCGCCTACCCGTGGCGGTTCACTAAGCCAAGCTTTTTTCTCCTATATGTTGCCTTCTTTCTGTTCCTGTCTGTTTTTCTCCGTTTTTTTTTTGTCTATGCTTTATTTTCTAAATCTCTCGTCGGACAATCAGGACGTGGCTTACGTAGAAGATTGGCAGTTAATCCTTTATGTAATTTTTCCGTCCTATCATTTTTTTTAGAAAATCAAAGCTGACGAAACGTTTGCGCCGTTTCTATGCTTCCCAGACACACTCACGTGTTCGAGGCTTTACGTTTCCCAAAACACAATCCTCTTACTTTCGTTGCTTAATTAAAAAAAAGAAAAGTAACCTCTTAAATAAAGTAAACGATTCATATGCATTTAGCTCTATATAGTTATTACTACTAAAAAAAATAAGTGCTGGCGAAATCTGGGAAAAGTTAAAAAGAAAGAGACAGCTTTAGAACCAAATCCGCTTCGAGTATTGCAAAAGCCCGCTTTGAAGTTCATTTAGAAAGGTCCAAGGTAATAACCTTTAACGTTGCCGATAACTTTACCACTTATTTTTTTCGTGCCTGCGTGCGTTTTTGTACAATAGTTGGTGGTTTGTGTCGGGGATTTTCATCTGTCGCATTACGTCGCAAGCTGCTTGCTTAACGCTAGTTTATGGGCCATAAAAGTTGGGGCCCTCCTCACCCGCCGAAACCTGTGTGCTACATGATCGTATTGCTCTCTATTCGAGCGCAAATAGTGAATGGCTACGACTTTAAACCGACCTCCGGCAAACATTCAAAGTAACGGCGTGACTCCATTTGTTTTCGTAGTTGTTGTTGTTGCTGTTTTTTTTTCTTGGCTCTTTTGCAGCGGTTTTTTTGTGTACTTGATCCTCGTCCGCTTGATAGTTCGTTGTTGTAACATATATTTTACCTTACGCAAAGACAATATGCAACGAGCACAAAAGGCTAAGGTAAGAAGAAAGAAAATCAAAACAAAAAATACAAAAAACGAGAAGACAGTAGATGGCGACGACTAACACGCGATTTTCTCTTGAACTTGAGGTGTGCGTGTATATATATATATATATATATATATATATATATATATATATATATATATATATATATATATATATATATATATATATATCAGTCTATTTAAACTCATTTCATTTATCTACTTTAAAATAGACACTCAATTTAAGTTAAGTTGGTCATGAAATAATATCTAAATTAGGAGCAGTAGCATTATTTGTTTTTAGCCCAGTAACCGGCGAAATCAGACACTCTAACCAACTCTATGAAATCTGGTGCGTTTTTTTTACCCACAAAGCAGTTTAAAAGGCCAATTTTTACAATATAAGGAAGGAAACTAGGTGCATTACGAGAACAATAATAAGTCTAGACCGTGAAAAAAAAAGTTTGCGCTTCTGTACTGAGCGTAGTAAAACGTCACGCTCAGCTGCCACATATGCCGACCATTTTTGTAGGTCTAAATATAATATCACCCCAGACTTTTACGGTATACTCGGTACAAGTATTCAAATTACTCGTAATCAATTACGATTTTCGAGTAATTTATTAAGCATTTGATTTCATTTATTAGCTAGTAAACACAACAGTCATTTGATTACTTTTGGAAGGACTACAATCATACTTGTTATCGTTAGTCTTTTTTCTTTTCCTCTCATTTCAAATGGCGCCATTTGTTTCTAGCAAGTTTTCTACCAGGGAGTCCTCGAAACAAGTCACGGGCAGGAGGATGGCTTACCAAAACTTGGGTATTAAGAAGGCAAGTAGTTTGTAGTTGTGCGATTCAAGTTCAGAAATGGACAGTATACGAAATACCCGTATTGAAACCGGCAAAAACCTCTGTCGTTTTGAAAATCTGAAGTGGGTAGTCGAAGAAGTAAAGGTTACTCTCTTTTTTCTTTTTTTTTCAGATAACGACGCAATTTCTTTGCTTCTCAATAGTCAAAAAATCTAAATATATAGTTTTTTAGCGGGAGTAATAGTAATTTTAATAGCTAACATTTTTTTCGAGTACGTGCACGAGACTGCGTAGGTAACCTCGTGATTCGCCGAGCTCCTCGCTAGATTGCAGCGATTGGTTTTCTCTGGTGCCTTGCGGAAAAGGAGACGGTCCAGGAATCTTGGAGTATCGAACATGGATCCTCGGCGCAGTAGTATATCGACGTTGACGATTCTAGTCCTACCAGCGCTCAAAACATCGGAATAAAACAATATAGAAAAATAAGTATCATCAACCGTTCCTGTATAAAAAACACAACAAAAAAAACATCTAAGTTAAATTAAAATTTTGAAAAAAAAAATCGCAAAAAGATCGCAATCGCGTTCGAAAATACAACCACGAAATATTTACGACAGCACAAAAAGTATCGCGGTAGGGGCGTTTTTCTGATATGCGGCGCCTGGACCTCGACCGGGGCCTTTATTGCGTCCAAGAGAGTGGTACCCAGATTCCGCCTGATGACGTCATCGGCGTGTCCTGCTGCCTCACTGGCCGCGATCCGGGTTGTGTCACAGCACCGGTAATGGATGTGGCAGATTCCTGTTCTGCTACACGTCGCTTTCCAGCGTGACAGCCCACGGAAGCTTCGGCAGGCAGGCGTTTGAACACCGCGACGACGGCGACATTTGCGTTCTCTCGTGCCATTTTTTTTAAACTACCCCCAACCGCCAGGATCGCGACATCCGGCAGCGTGGCACCCCGGCATTTGTGACGTCATTTGTTGCCACTTC
Source organism: Ixodes ricinus (assembly GCA_037355805.1). Taxonomy (NCBI): domain Eukaryota; kingdom Metazoa; phylum Arthropoda; class Arachnida; order Ixodida; family Ixodidae; genus Ixodes; species Ixodes ricinus. The sequence goes on from JAZHYW010000967.1 coordinate 47,255, forward strand.
GGGACCCCAATCGATGCATGTCCGAAATGGGGAGCGCAACTTCGTCTGCTTCTTGCACAGGGATTTCGATGTTGCCAGAACGCCGAGCTCTTATTGGCTGATTGACAAAGAAAAAAAAGTGGGTAGACTTCGAGGCATCTAGTATTAAGATCTACCCACTATCCTTCGAATCTAAGCCAATCAGAACGCGGCATCTTTCTGACGTCACCGTAAGCCCCTGCGCCAGAAGCAGACGACTTGCTCTACGCATAGGACGCTAAATACAGCAGTTAGATCCGCGTTGCGAGCACCGTCACGTCTAGGCAGCTGCGCATGCGCGCAGCCGAAACTATACCTATTTTCGTTTTTGATCGTTTTAGTTCGACCCTAAAGCTGCACGAGAAGTGGTTGCCTTATTAAGACAACGCAGTGTTCGTGTCTCCAACACAGCCTTCGAGCATATTTCGGTGTTTCGGCATCCCAACGACAAGAGGCCTGGCAGGCGGCACTACTCTGGCGCACTTTGAAAGCTTCTACACAATGGATGTATCGCTAAAGATTCCCTATTCAAACTGCTCGTGTGACCTCTTACTCTCGATCAAATGTTGAATTGTGAAAACATGTACACATCTATTTGCGTCCCTTCCTATTGTTTAGCTTTCGTTAACTATGTCAACACGCTGGTGCAACTCAACCTTCCGCCCTTTCTGTCTTCTTTGTCCTCTTTCTTTTGTAACGAACTTCGCGTCTCCGCATTTATAGCGCTGTCTCATCTTTCTTTTTTGCCTGTGTCTTCGGATATTAAAGCACGCATTCATTTCACTCACTCCTCAAAAAACGTTCCATTGCAATCCCACTCAAACTGTTGGCTCCTCTAAATTTCCACGACTCTCTTCGGACGTCTAACATTCCGGCTGGCTTAAAATTGTTACCCCCTACAACGATATATATACGAAGTGAACGAAATCGATATGCTACATATCCCCTCCCCCCCCCCTTTCTCCCGTCTCCCAACCAGGTCACTCACATCCAGATGGAGAAAAGAAGAGAGCGAGAGAGTGAGAAGCTAGATGTTTAAAACGGAAGAAGGATGCGGTACAATGTTTCTCTCCCCGTGCATATTGGATTCTGGATTATGCTTTCCCTAGCCCTCCCCCTCTCTCGAGCCTTTTTCCCTTTCGCTCCCCTTTCTTCCCCCTCTCCATCCTCCACCGATCTCGCGTGTGATCCGCGTGCGTTCGGAGCCGTTAGCCGGTCATTTTTTCGCTCCAAAATGCTAGGCTGCCGCGGGCGCTTCCTACTTTATAAGCCTCAGGGTTGCCAGGGGGGCGAGCGATTCCGATCTGGGCTTTAATTAAACGAAATTAATCAGCAACCCTTTGACTCCCGCCCTGTGCTGCCTTCTCTCTCTTCCTCTCTCTCTCTCTCTCTTCTCTATCTGCCTCTTTCCGTTAGTTGTTTTTCCCCTACCCAATTTTGTAGCGCTTCCCTTTCCCACACTGCAAACGGGGGAGGAAAATGCGAAACAAGCTCTCGTAGATTAGACAGATTGGAGGGAAAATTACAGTGCACGGATTTTTCGGAATGTTGAATTGCCGGGGGGGGGGGGGGGGGGGTTGATGTGGGGAATGCTCTTACTTTAAATTCCACGCTTTGCCGTCTTGTGAGCGTTTATTAAAGCCTTCTCCGAATGCGGAGGGATGAAGAGATGAATGGGCAGATGGTTAAGTGAACGGTAGCTAGCCGTTGTGTCGATTTGAATGTTGCGTCTGTTTTGCGTGATCGTCTGCGGCACGCAGAAATGGAAGGTTTTGTTTGCTTTCGTGCCTAAAATGATATATTGTCCAACATGTTACATTCCTCGTGACTTAGTTTGAGATTCGCCTGTTTAATGTCTTTTCAACTGTCGCTGTCGTACTCATTTTACAGTAATGCTTTAGGTTTTGTTTTTGCTTTGCAGTTTGGCCACCACGGCGCGAAGAATACTTCCATACACATTATCTGAAAGTAGTAATCCTGACGTATATGAATCGTCATATATGAGTCTATGTAGTACGCCAATGCTCGAAAGTATGCCTATTGTTGTTCATGGGTAAGGCGTCGTATACCCAGGGATCTTTTTCTGTATTAGCGGTAGTTTTTTGTTTTTTTTACGGAAAACGGTAAAAGAAAGCAAACATGCTTAATTTATTAAAGATAAATTCAGCTCAAAGGGGAACCGCCAAAAATAGCCACATTCCAGACAGAATATTAACTATGTCAGACGACGTTTGATGCGCATTAAGGACGATGTCTTTCTTGTCTGTATATTTCTGGGAAGTTCGCTCGAGTTCCGTTTTCAAAAGAGTTGGCGTACCTGGCCTCGCGTCAGTCTAATTTGCTGCCTAAGATGCGTAAGCTTCTCCGAAAGGGCCTGCTCAATCGAGCTTTCTCGGATCAGAACGCCAGCAATAAAATGCCGGCATCATTAAAGGATGGCATTTCAAGACGGTCTTCCAGGCAACCTCGCCAAGAACGCGGAGCTCTTTCTTGAAAAGCGACTTTTGGAAGTCGGCTTGCGAGCGGCGCGGACGCCGAATCAGCGTTCGGAATACACAATTCGCCTTGAAGCAAATAAGCCGGGAGCGGCAGTCTAGACTGAATTCGGTGATCTGACTTCTCTCAAACGCATTCCATGCTCGTTTCACTCCGAATTTTGTTTTGTTTTCTCTCTTCCTTTTCCGTTTTTTTTTTGTCGGAAAACTTGAATGTTGAACTTTTTTTTAAACTATATTATACTTAGCTTACCTTGCATATCTATCTCTTGGAAAATCAGCTTGAGCCGTCTGCTTTCTACGGAAAATGGCGCCGCTGCTTTATTCTCTCCGTCGAGCGGAAGTAGCTCAGAAGGCAACGAGGATATTTTCATACATCTGTCCACCCGTGTATAGAATCCTCTTTATCTACTTTTATCTTCATCCACCATTTTCATCCAGCCCAATCTCGTCTGTAGGGGAATGCCTCCCTGGGGATAAAGGCTCGAAGCTTTGGTGGAGCCCGCGGATTTAAACTCCGGAACCCCTCTCGTTACCGGTGAGCTGCATGCTAACCCCTACAACGCCCCACCCTTGTATTTAGGAATTTACTGTCTCTATTGTGAATACCCGATCTGGCGGGATACATTTTGTGTCGGTGCATTTATGAGGCAGATGTGAACACCGAAAGACCTCGGCGGGGTTGGGTAGTGGTTAGCATACCTCACCCGTAATGAGGAGATCCGAAGTTTGAATCGGGGCTCCACAATATTTTGCTTTGGGTCCACAAAAGCAATTCATTAGTGTCCGTGGAAAAACACATTTAAAAAAAAAAGAAACAATAGCAAATAGGAATAGAAACAGACAAAAAATAACAATAGAAAACAAAAAGAGCAATAGAAAGCGAACCTTTATTCCTATTCCATCAGTAAATTCGCCAATCAAATTATATGATGTGCAAATAACTTTCTTGATAAGCTGAATGCTTGGACGGTCTCCAATTTATTGCAAATAAAAAGCAAGCAAAACGAAGGCAGTTTTATTTAAAGCGCGCAACACAACTAGCTTTTGTTGGGAATATAATAGATATAGTAGAAAGTGTAAAGGTTCTTGGTGTAGCCTTTAATCAAGATATGACGTGGGATCAAACAGTGCAGCATATATGTAAAAAAATCTACCCAGGGTTGTTGCTATAATTTGTAAATATCGTGACATACTTCCCATTTTGATTTAGCTGCTCAACGATAACTCTCTTTTTTATTCCCAGTATAATTACTGCTTTTTATTTTGGGTAAACACAACGTACACAAATCTTCAACAAATTCTAAATCTACAAAAAAAAAAAGACAATGCGTATTATATGCCACGCTCCTTATGACAGTCACTCGAAGCCATTGTTTAATAAATTTAATATTCTACCAATTCTGAGTCATTAAGATTACAAACTTACTCTTTTTTACAAAACGTATTTTCAAAACAATTAAAATATTTATTCAGCAATAGCCAGCCTTGAGCGAAAGGAAGTGATTCATGAAACCCGAACGCTCTGTAGAAAAATGGAAATTGCCGCACTCCAGAACAAACTTCGGACTTCAAATGCTGAGGTATAGTCTCCCCTATCTTTTAAATAGTTTAGACACATTGAACATAAATATCATTTCTGCAACTAAAAAAAAAATATACGCCAAACATATTTTTTGAGGAATTTGTCATTGCATAAAAAGACAAATGCAAACTGAACGCATGCTACTATTATTGTATGTTAATTTGTTTTCTTATATTTTACGTCCGTAATTATGCGCGCTATTTATTTAGGGATCTGTCAGTGTTTAAAATACTCCAATGGAAACTGAAGGTATGTTACTATTCCATGTTAATTTGTATTTTTATATGTTTATGTAGGTGTTTATGTTAGACTGCGTTTCCTCATCTTTCTGATCTGCTGTTTTTGTTTTGTCGGGGTAGGCAGAGGCTCTCTCAAGCAACTACTAAGTTTCTTTTATTTCTTTCTCCCCTCCTCATTTTTGAAAAAATAAAAAAAATTGAGTTTGGGTTGGTGGCCGACCATGTTAGAGCGCCGCAGCTCGGAGCACGTGGAATGAAAGCTCGCGCTGCTGAACACAGGTTTTCTGGGAATCAATTCCTATACCCCTGCCGGTTTGGATCTGAGTGAGCATCGCACGAGTGTGCGGTCATATATCAGCACTGCGTGAAACTCGCCAGGGACTCCGGAATAGCAGTGATACTGCACTGGCTAAGTTTCTTAGCTACACGGAAACACCAGACGCCCGCTAGGGCTTACTAACTTCCCCCTGTGTAAACATACGCACAACACAGCTACGGTACATTTTATTCTTCCGGGTATTTAGACTCCTCATATTAGATATTGCCAGTCTCTCGCACACTTGCACGATTTTTATGCTTCCCTAAACATTTCCCTCGGTTGATTCCCTACCACTTTTCCCTAATCACACAACATTCCGAATAAACGACACGGAACGCGTCAACTCTGAGTCCCGAGAACCCAGATTATTCCCCATCTCCGTACCCCCTTGTTCCCTGAAATAAGTTGGAGCGTCTCATCGAGTGTTCGACTCGCTGCCCCAACTGGGGAAGTTGATGTTGAAGGCGAGCGCGTTGATCACTTTTTCCCCATTCGTATACCATTACAACAATGAAAAAACAACCCCCTGTCTCCGGCTGTCTTGCACTGCTTGTTGCATTTGAGTGGTAAAGTTTCTCGACGGCGGGGTGGGGGAGGTGACTCGAGCGGATATGGGCGAACACAACTCTCCCCGTGTATTAAAGCGTCACCACAAGCTGCCGCGACACTTTTCCCCACGGCCTTCCCCCGTTCCTTCCCGAAAAGGGAGCAGTGGGGTCGAGAGTTGACGTTACCGTGCTCGGCGAACCGTGCACCGTTCGGGTGTGCTTGCTTCCACCTCCCCCCGCCCCATTCCCCGAAACCCGCCAAGAACTATACGTTGACTCAACTTCCCGAAACCGACTCCGCGTTTGTGTCTGTTTCTTTTCAAGGCCCTCTGGGTTTACTCATTTTGGGGCGTTTGTTTTATTTGTAGTTTCACGTGCTAGCCTCGATATGTATGTATATATATATATTTGTTTGTGCGTGTGTGTGCTCCTGTTGGCACGCAACATTTGTTCTGAGATGATTTACTTCCTTAGACTTCCTCTCGTACTCCAGGCATTTGTGACGTTTGTATGTTTGTTAAGAACAGTGTTTTTCGTAACCCTCATAGCTTTGTATATGAGTATCGACTCGTGATCACTTGTCTCAACAGAGCAGTTTTGTTTTAGGAATTCGTATATTTTTTTTCTTTTTTTTTCACTATTTCTCGTAGCTTGACCAGTGTTTGTTATTGGAACATTATAAAACTCTGAGTTTCGTACTTTCAGGGTGCTTCGCTCCTCGCGGCGACAGTGCAATTATCTCGTACTCCAGTTTAAGTCGGCTCGCGCATTAAGAATTTGACGGTGTAGATGCCGGACATGCAAAAAAGAAAAAAGAAAGACGCTAGGTGGGGTGTTTTGGTTGATATTTAAACACGATTTACTTTTCTTCAAGAGCGAGGGGGTTCCGAGGAAACAATCCGCGTGCATGCAGATTCACGAGCCCTCGATATAAGGCAAATAACAACAACACTGCACTAAAAACAATTAATAATAATAATAATAATAATAATAGTAATAATAATAATAATAATAATAATAATAATAATTTTTATTTATTTTTTGTAATATGGTTTTTAAGAACACGAAGAAAGAAAACTAGAAACAAGTCGTTCCTCCTGAAGATAAATCTCTTCCAAATTGTTCGTGAACTTTCAAAATAGTGTCTCCTATTGTCAGCGCCGTGCGCTTTTGTGGTATGTCGCAAGTAACCATTATTCTTCAACACGCTTACAAAGCTTATGAAGTTTTATCGGTAGCCAGCGTTTTGGGAAGAAACTCAGTATAATACAGAACAACTTACAAAAAAGGGAGATAAAAAAGAAGAAAAAAAGACAAAAGAAGTTAAGTAAGCGATCGTTTTTCTGCGCTTTCTTCTTACTTAATCAGTACTAACTGGCCCAGTTTTCATTTTGAGACAAAGTGACCTACTTCTAGGTGTTAGTTTACCCCTGTTCCCATGTTTATGCACGGTATGCAAAATGGCGTAGTATGAGCTCGTAAGGTCCACCATAGTGCCAGTAAATAAGCTAAACTTAGATAATTGACACTCCACACGAAGGTGAAGACGAGAGTAGAGTGCGGCAAATTGTAACAACCGCTGACATCGGTGGTTATGAGAGAAAAAACGAGAAAGAGCGACAGAAAAAAAAGTTAAGGCTCCAATCCACGCTGTGAAGGTGGTGGGACAGCGAATATGTGTTATTACATCCAATGATTTCCCGCTTTGACGAAAAAAAAAGTAAATGCACTGTACAATAACTTTTTTAGATGTGAAAGACTTCGTACGCTGCCGTTGCCACGGCAGCTTATGCAACCGCAGTCTTTACCGCGAAACGCATGCGGGGAGTGCTACCTGCTTATCGTTCAAGCGCGCCTTATCATCTATCATGTGGTTTTGAAACTTGTTTTGTGGTTTTCTTATTGAACCAAATGTCAGAACCACATGATAAATGATAAGGCGCGGGCGATTGTTTTCTGTCGACTCAAATGAACAAACCCGACCTATGAGTCATACACAGTTTCGCTGTAAAAGCGGAAAACAAAAACAGAAGATAGGTCAGGTGTGTCACGAAAGGTTAGATTAAACGCGAAGAGTTGAATTTGTTCCAGTACTCCTCAACTGAGTTTATTAAACGAAAGCAATCACTGGAGAAAGGAAACCCCTTCTCCAAGGGATAAGTAATGTTATTCTTGTCCAGCTCGCTGCACCTTTGCATTAATTGCATTAACATCGTCTGTTTATTTGTATGCAGCGCGTGCAAAATAAAGCTATAGAACAACACTAGATATGTACCTTGCAAGTGATGTTTCCTGATTCTTTGTGTACATCAAAGTGTCCCCAGCAATATATGGTCCCGTCGGGACCACCGAGCTCCGCGTCTATGCCCCCACCATTCCGAAGTTGCCTGAATGCATGGCAGCTTCCTCTCCAGATTAATATATTAACCCTATGGCGCTCCATTTGCTGACTGCCTTGTGGGCGCGAAGCCATTTTGTCGCTTAGTTCACAGCGGTTGCCGTTGGCGATAGTTACGATTGAAAGGAACGGGACTCGCTGAGCCATGGCACTTCCCCATCATTTCGCTATTGCTCCCCAGCCAATGAGATTCCTGCATTCGCCGACGAGAACGCCGAATAACCAATCACGAACCAAGAAGCGTGAACATCATAATGAGCCCGCCCAGCTTTTCCTTAGCTGTCAGTGGGCTGCAGTCTCGTAAACGCGTTGTGCGTTCGATTACGTGCATGTGCGATAGACCCGCAGTTGGAATGCGCCAGACTGACGTCCACTGAACGGTATACACTGGTCACTCGAACTACGCGTCACCGGTTTTTATTGTTTGATTTCCTACAATCTATCAAGCCATCAAAGCCATTAAGGTGACGGAAAATATTCACTTAGGCCACTAACTTGGGGAGGGGAAAATCGGTGAACTCAGTGCCTGGAAATATCCTATCCAAAACAACCAGAAAAAAATTAATTACACTAGCTTGATCATGTTGACAAAGATTAATCAGCACAGATTGCGTGAGGCGTCTTCCAGGGAAGAAGAGAATGGCGTCCTAACGGCACCGAATACCGAAGTTTGACTCTCATTTCTGACACGCGCCGTGAGATGGCGCAGCATGACAGGAAAGGCCGCGAAGCGCGCCACCGCGAAGCGCGAAACCGCGTCACGCCAATCAGTTCCTTTTTGCGTGACCCCTACCACCGACCCTGGATAGCTGAGACGTCAAGGCACTTTGCTCATGATCTCAAGGTGGTGATTTTAAATCCTGCCGCGCGGCTGAAATCCTTTTATATGTTTCCGTATAGGCGTACCGTATTTTCCGGGCTATAGTCCGCGGACTATACATGTTTAAAAGTTGAAATTTTAGGCTGTGCGGACTATCTACGCGTGCGGACTATACAGGATTTTTGTTTTTCAATATCGTTGATTATGACGAGTCGTCACGGAATTTGTGAATGAAATAGTATGTTAATGATGATTTATGTATAATATAAGCTTCTTTGTGAGCTAAGAAAGCAGACATGTGTCAAGGTGTGCCATGTATGAGAAGATTTCTTTGTCGACTAAGCACCAGGTGCAGACTATGCACGGCACGCGGACTATGCACCGGGTGCGGACTATCTAAGCAAAAACTGTGATTTTGGACTCCAAATTTGCCCCTGCGGACTATATACCGGGTGCGGACTATAGTCCGGAAAATACGGTAACTCTTTTCGGTGTCGGTTTTTCGTTACAACCGGCTGTTACAGCCAAACGTTACAAAACTCCATGAAAATTGGCTAGTAAAACATATTATGTGTTAAAAATGGCTGATGTCGTGTTCGCGCTAACAGTGTCACGCAGTATCGCAGAGTTTTAAGGTAAAACAAACAATACTCCGATTTGACGGCATCCTGTACGTCCACGGAGCATTCGAAGAAAGTGCGTAACTTTCCGCTATTCCTTTCCGAGGTCGATCGGGTAGCTGCGTTTCCAATGAGATCAAGACACGGGTTTTGAATGTTTCTCAGCTCGAACGCAATCGATCGCAATTCTTTGCGTAAGAACCGAAAACGTGTGCCGCGTGTTTGCGTAGCCACTTGCGAAACCGGCGCGGGGACAAATAAACAAAACAAAAAACGAAATAACCACGCAAGCACAAACAACATCCTCAAGCATGCCGCCGATATTCACGTTTCCCATCAATTTCGAAAAGACCGTTGTTTCACAAAGTAATAATAATAAAAATATTAATTATAATGCAAGAGGGGAAAAAGCTTCAGAGAATGTTTGACAAACCCTGAATCCACAGCAGTGGTACAAACAATTTAGTGAGGTATATACTCTGCCAAATATACACAGACAAGGAACAGATACTACCCAAGATGTAACATACTTATATTGTTATGGTGATAAAACTAATGATAATAAGCCAAGTACGCAAGCCACATTATGTTCAAAACTTTAAGAAAAGACATAGTAATTGTTTAACGAAGAACAAGTAAAGGCTTAAATGCTTTTTGTTTTGTTTTGTTGAGGATGGATTTTTAAATATCTACAAGGTTTTTTGAGACCCGAAAGGTGTCAGCAACCCCTTTCAGTTATGATCGGTTAGATATTCCGGGACCCTAGAGCCGCATTACCACTGCTCATGTGTCATGCGCATGACATGGCGTTTGCTGCAAACATGATGACAGAATTATTTGCGGACACGTCTCAGGCATGTTGGCAGCATGTTGGCTTTGCCCATGCCTCTGCTTAGAACATGTCTGCAGAGAGCTTTTGTACGACTAACATGACAGGATTGTTATACGAGGAAGAAGCGCGCCTCATACGCACTCTGCTGACTGTCTTTTTGATGATGTATTAGCGCTGCGACCGACCGCGGCCTAACAGCTTACAAAACTAAATTGAGAGGATATCTCTGAACGTCAATAGTCTCTTTGCACGTCCCTTTTGTGTAGCATATATAGACTCTTTTATTGTTCACAAACACAAACCGTCTCCGGGTACCCGAGAGACTTCCAGTCGCTCAGTTTCCTCGGGCCTTTCGAGCTCGTCGATGTCAAGTTTCTTGGGACGACGAAGCTCTACAGAAATCACGACGTTGGGCATTTAGCGACGCCCTTCTGCTCGCGCTATTCAACGCATAAGAGGGGATATGGTAGTCGTACGGGAGCATCAAACAATCTCCGACAAGTGTATTACTAAGCGGTCGAGAAGCGGTGCTCTCGTAACAGGGGTCAGCTGAACGTTACGCGAAGCGGTGCTATGGTGGGGATTGTTTGTCATCTCACCGGAAGTTCGCGGAGACGTGAAACATCCAACAGCCCCTCCTGCCACCGCTTTTTACGAAAAAGTGTCAATACCTCTCTCTGGCACCAGAATGCCACGTGGAGCCTCCGGCCTCCTGCACCTAAGGTTCCTAGATAAAAAGGACACTTACAAGTACATAGTACTATACTCATTGACAGCTTAAGAAATGTGCAGAGCGTGGCTTATAACATTCACGCTTCTTTCTCTAATTCGTCCTCGGACGTCTTTTTTTCCTTTAATTTTTGCAAGTTTATTTGCTGTGAAGCGATATTGAAGGGTCAGTCCGGTCGAAAACCAAACCAAAATAGATGACCGGTAGTGCTTTAGTAGCATGAAATATGATCACAGTCGAAATATCACGTCAAAGTGGAGCCGCGTATCTCCACTAAAAACCGGTTTTAAAGACGCGACCAGCTGCTCTTTGCGGGTGGCAAGCGGGTGGCAGCTTTTAGTCAAGCAACACTGGGCGACGCGTCCCGCAGCACCACCTTGACGTCAAGGTCGAGGTGGTGCTGCGGTGGATTCCGTACGTTGTACCGCGTGACGTTGTACGGAACCGTACGTTGTACCTCAAAATGAAGTCCGCGCTGTGGCATTACGCAACGCAACGCGTCATGCTTGCATTTCGTAGTGCCACACCGCAGACTTCATTTTGAGGTCTAAATAGATGTTCCGCCTCATCATTCGCTGACCTGGTTTCCTAGATCGCAGAGATTGGCTCTTCGAGTGTTTTGCGGGTAAGTAGACGCGCAGGCATTTCTTAGAGTGTAGTGTGAAACGAAGGTGCACTTATTGTCGTTTCTCCAAGTAGCCGATTGTGGGTCCTAAAAATCTCTCTCGCGGCTATTTATCACTAATATGTACGGAATAGCTGAACTGTAACCGAATCTCTCGCGGCTGTTGATCAATAATATGTACCAACTTCCTCAACCATAAGCTGTCACCAAATCCCTTCCGCGGCTATTTGTCACTAATATGTACCGAATACCTAAACTTAAGCTTGTAACCGAATCCCTCTAGCGGCTTTTTATCACTAATATCTGCCAACTATAGCTCAACTGAAGCTGTAACCAAATTCCTCTAGCGGCTATTTTAGCATCCGGTTCAAATACCCCCAGTGATCAGAAAACCGTTACAAGGATAATCCGACCGGATGGTCCCACCTAGGATAATCCCACATGGGATTGTCCAACCTGGTGTGGTCCTTCACGGGATAATTGCTCAATTTCAATTTTTGTTTCCCGGTCTGTTTGCCGTAGCATAATTTATTTCTGCTCTTTTTTCCCGTCGCATTATTAACAGCACCGATTTTCAATGTCGACTAGACTGAGTAAATCGTTAAAAATTTCCTTTGGGTACAACTTCAACAGCTCAATTATTGTTGTTTATGATTTGTTTAGGACTCTGGGTAGCAGCTCGTCATGTCATATGTCACGCCCGGTGTTTACGTCATTAACACGTTGACTGCGTCGTGAGTCACCGATAGGTAACGCCGCATATACCAGCTATGCGCCCTTAAATGTACAATCTCTTCATGTACTCTAAAAAAAGTCAGTGCGTCTACTTTCCCGCGCAACACTCGGAGAGCCAATCACCGCAACATACGGAGGCAGCTCAGCGAATGACGATGCCGAAACATATGTTTAGACCAAAAAACGCAGTCTGAGTTGTGACATTAAGCGATGCAAGCGTGACGTTTTTACGTTGCTTAATGCCACAACTCAGACTGCGTTTTTCGGTCTAAACATATGTTTCGGCATCGTCATTCGCTGAGCTGCCTCCGTAAGTTACGGTCATTGGCTCTCCGAGTGTCATGCGGGAAAGTAGACGCACGGACTTTTTTAGGGTGTAGTGCGGGAGCAGTACACTTGACTAAAATTAAAGCAATGAAAACACTTTTTTGTGGTGTTTCTACTTTATTTAGTAATAATTAACCTTTGTAATATGTAGCATAGCCATGACCCGCCGACGACCCACGACGTATTTGTAGGAAATGTGTGACTTCCAGTGCGGCGTAAGTCGCAAATGGGTAACTTTTATTTTTATTATTAATGTGCTCTTCTTATAACTTGTAAAATAAAACTAATAATTGGCCGTATGTTTGCTCGAGGATGTGACAGGTGGGATTATTAACCTACACGTGTAGAGTTCCTGATGTGTCGGCCGTGCTTATTCGCGTACAACATAGACTCGGTTATTGTTTCCAGATATGCGGATTCAGTTTGGTAATGAACGACTTGAACAAAACACATCTATTGTTATGAAATACAATTGTCGATAATCAGCTGCGTTTTTTTTTCTTACTGGAAAACATAAATAAAAGGAAACGTTGGCTAGTACTCAGAGTTTCTTTCTGTTTCCTTTCTTAGTCAAGTCATTGCTGTTAAAAAAGTTTGTTTGAGACGCAAGAGGATAAACGTGCACTGAAGCAGTGTTTCTCTATACTCTTTTCTGTACTGCATTTTTTAAATTAATTCCAAAGTCATCCTTCTCGTATTAACGAAAAAAAAGCTCTCTAGTCGTATAGCCGCCAGCCCTCAAGAAATGCTTCTCTTCCTTTAGTTTCCGATCACATATAGTTTAAATATGGCAAACCAAATCCCCTGATAAAAACAATTAAACCCTAGGCGCAACCAAGAGGGCATTTACCTCAGACGCGCCAGAGGAGGGTGCAGGCAACATATCTCGCATTTTTGAACATTTCTTATGCTTCCCACAAAACAAGAGCTGTTTAATTTTTTTTAATAATTTTTTGTTCTCAATCTTGACTGCACTGAAGAAAAGAAAGTATTTTTGCACTGAGCGAAAAAGTTTTCAGACTGAAGTTTATTTAAAAAGAAAGAGCTTTTCCAGTAAGACTCACTTGTATTCCGAATCAATACCATCCGTGCTCACATTTATTTGCCGTGCTGGAAAATAAAAGGCGCCGCAGATGTTGTGAAACGTAACAGGAGCACTCAGCTTCGAAATAAAATAAATAACTGTTGTTAAGCTTCCCCATCCGGCGCCCGCCTTTTTTAATAATAACTTGCATTCACGGCATCTTCAATTGCTTTCCGCACGAAAGTCCTGCTTCGCGTCATTACAGAAACCTGCGAAGGTCGACAGATTTTCCGAACTAATCGCTCTAAGCCTTTTTGTTTCGCTTTGATTATTTGAGGCCCTTTGTTTATTTTGCGTTGTTTGTTTTTTTCGCAGCCCCTTTGAACATTGAATTGTTGTTGTTGAAATTCAGCTGAATTCAAATGTCTATACGAAATCAAAAAAATAAAGTCACACGTAGTACTTTGTTCTGATCATGTAGCTCGCCATTTACAGCGGAAGCATCCCTGCGTTATTTGAATTGAATACCCCAATTTTATCATTACACCTTCCTGTACGTTTGTACAATAAAAATTTATTTTTCCTTTCAATTTTTTTCTTTCTGCGTAAGCGAAAGTTATTGCGAATATTCGGAGTGCTTCAAATACCAAGAATGTCGGATCGGCATTTACGTTTCATATTCTTTTCTATTTTTTACCTCGCTCATTAGCGAGAAATGGCGGTTATTAAAAGCTCCTTTCCTTCTTATTTTCGTTAACCGTCCGCATTGTTTCTAGCGCAGCGGAACTGTGAAATCTTCTCGTAAAGGGCCTCATTAGTTGCCATAATTTTCGGATCGGACGGCTCTAACGTTCACTGCCTTACCTCTTTCGCTTTTCTTGTATCTATCTTCTGTTTGCCTACTATTTGTCTTTTTTCGCTGTGTTTTATTTCTAAACACTTTATATTTTCATTCAGTGTTGTACGGACTCAACGAGTGTTTACATAATCTTCACAAGAAAAAACCAGCGTGAAAAAAATTAAGAACAGAGTGACAGAGTGGTGTGGCTCTTCTAATCTACTGTGCTCTTTTTCTTTCCTTTCTAGTGTTTATTTTATACGTTTTTGTGTCGTCCTAATTACGCCCAATTTGTTTTATTAATCCTGTCATACCCCTCTTATTTCTCTACCCGTTTACGAAGTTTTTTTTTCCTTTTTAAGCTTGCAACTACTTTCTTTTTTTCAGCTCTGTTTGGAGTTTTCCGTAGCATACTGATTACGAATTTCTCACTGTTTTGCCTACTACGTTGCACAAACTGAGTTGGCCTCTGCAAATATGTCGAGTATTAAAAAATGGGTCGAAATCGCTGCTGCCGCGACGCTGATTCTCGAGGACATGCGTTAGCATTTCGCGCAGCGGTTATATATTGCACAGCATGGTGAATGCAGCCTCTCAGAACTTTTCCGCGGTGTGAACAATCCCGAAACCCTTGTTCTCCCTGGTACAAGCAGATCAGGTCACTTAGCGCGTGCATGAAAAACGTGCATGCAATGCTCAGAAAACGACAAAGCCACGCCGTTCTTGATCACTGCGTGTCAATAACGTGGCGTGGCATGCCGAAGAACGGAACCGCAGCCCGTCTGCGTCCACAGGTCTCCAAACCTGCCGGTAGGAGCTTCCGAAAACGTCCAAAGCACGCACCCCCCCCCTCTCCCCCCCCCCCTCAGCCGGTTAGTTCGAGGCGCCAGAGGGACGCTGCGAAGCAACGTGTACGGGTGGGCCAAGATGGTAAATATTTTGTAATGAGCAATCTGCAGACTGTCGCCGCGAAGCGGTGTGAACGGGGGCCGGGGTGGGTTAACACGCACCTCCGTGATGCACCCACCGACCCCCAGTGCACGGCACCGATATTGGCGAAGAGGAGCGTCGCCGGCGATCTTCGGTTGCTACGCGTTACGTCAGGGCGTCGCTCCCTATAAACAGCCAATCCGGTGCGGCCTCCGTTGCTATGCGTTGTTATGTTTCTACCCCGACGAGGCCGTGTTCGAATCACGGCGCACTTACAGGGACGGTGCGCAACACCATCGCTCGGCAGAGACCCTCTGCCGAGCCTCGAACGAACGGAGAGGAGGAAACTAGGTATCTTCACGTCACGCGCCTCGTCGGCCTGGTTCAATCTCGACCTCTTTTTCCAGAAATACGGCCGTCCAGTCGAGATATCGCCTTACGAGTAGTGTTGTAGGGATTGTAGCATCCCGCCTACATCTCCTGCATTATTTTTTCTGAAATCCAAATTTCGGTTCACCATCCCTTTAAGCCATGCCCCCCGCTGCGCTCCAGCCGCTTCGCGGCGGCAGTCTGCGGCGGCTCATTACAAATGTTAACTCACCTGATTTACCCGTACACGCCGCTTCGCGGCGGCCGAATTCGCTAAAAGGAGGCTCATCGTCATTTTCTCTAAACTGGGTTCTCTATAAAGGGATTCGATAAACCGGGGTAGGTAAAACGGTGTTCGCTAAAACGAGCTTCTCTAAACCGCGTGCCTCCGGATTTCCGGTACATACAAAACGAGAGTGACACTCATCACTGACAGTATTAAAATATTAGAACGGCAAGGAGGTGTTCCACTAACCCCTGCTTCAGCACGAGCTTCTTAGATTCGATAAGGCATAGCCTCCTCTATACTTACAACGCCTGGCAGTTCGACGACGCAGCCATAGAGTGTCCGGTCGTAGATTCGGAGCGCGAGGATCTTGTATTACAGAGCATCAAAGAGTCATTTCCCAGGGAACCTCGACGTCAGCGCACAGCTTTGCAGCGGCGAGGACCCGAAAGACACTTCTTCGCTTGGGAGAAGTGTGTTTCGGTGTTTCGCCGCAGCGGGGCGCCAGTCACGTGGCTCTCCTCTCATCCTTTGTCTGCCACTCCACCTTTGTCATTTCGGCGGCCGCTTCTCGTGTCGATCTGCCGGGCTTTGTCAGTATATATAGGAGGCTATGGATAAGGCTTTGGTATCTTGAGAGCGTCGAGCGTGCACGTGGAGCCAAAGCACGGCGGAAGGCAACGAGCGCGTGCTGGAGGACGGGCTTCGAAAGACACGCCCCGCCCATCTCACCTTGTCAGTGACTCTAGAGAAAACCTTAAAGGGAAGCAAAATAGGCTCTTTAAAGAAACGAGTTAGAGGTGAATTCTAGCGTACTTTGTCCCAGTGAATTTCATTACTACACGACCCAAACGTATCAATAGACACAAGAAAAAAATAACGCTGGGTGTGACGTTATAATTAGTGGTTTCAGCTGCCTTGCGCGATCACTTGTGAGACAACGCGTGCCGCATCTTGAGATCTATGTTTTGAACGACGGGTCGCTATTTTGAAAGCGTTATTGTGGCTACTTGGCGCACCAGTTTGAAATATAATTTAATACACGTCATTCTGGAGGTCAAAATAAGAAGATTTGAGTGTTTGTTTTTTTCTCAAATACAAAACCGCTTCATTTTGCCTTTAAGGCCTACGTTTTATGCGATGATAAGCCTGGGGAATGCTGTGATAGCCGTCGGTGGCGTTATCCGATAAGAGTGTCGAGGTTTTAATGGCAAGAGCAGAAGCTAGGTAAGAGTCGCTCTGAGTCCCGCTTCGATGGATATCGCTGTTTCCGTTTGTTTCATGTGTATTATTTTACTTTCAGTTTCTTTGCGCCGTAAGTTGTTAGCTGCGAGTGCGAGTCTGTTGTGTCATGGGCGTTTCATTGTTTCGTCCGCGTTTTAGGAGCTGCTTTTCAGCATGTGGAACGCTTATCTACAAACCTAGATTTCTATCAAGTTGCGACTCGAACACTGACCGTAATCGGGCCTTATCTAGCACCATTTTCTATCTGTTACGGGTGTTAATTTACCAAATGAACATGCGGTAACGACCTTTGGTTCCATCACACATTGATGTCCACTAAATGTGTCTTAGGCATTTCCCATTTCACGCGACGTTTCGAAAATTTATTCTAATCAAAATAACTCCATCGCCAGAATAAGGAGCATTAACGCAGAATGTTTTTATGGGGCTGGATTTTACAGAAAACTGTGATGCTGGAGTGTGACGAAAAAAAAAACGCTTCATGTAGGCCAAGGAAGCAAAAAGGGGTGCGTGGCCTCGTAGCAGGCAATGCATAAGCATCCATAGCATAGCAGAAGGCACAACTAGTCATAACAATTCAAATACAATCGAACAAGAAAAACGCCATCGAAAACAGTAGACCAGCGGGTCGAACACCGGACCTATAGCAGGATCCGCAGCGACTGCTCAGCGCCACAGTGGGAGATGGACGAGAGCGCGAGCAACTGAACTGTCCGCGGCGAGTGATATTTGGTGCAGCATACTTGTCTGCAGTCGACCGTCGGCCCTGCATAGCCCGGAGGCTACATTCACTGGCGATGTTACACTTAGTCCAGCATGCTTAGCCCACAGGTAGCCGTTGGCAGACAGACATACTTATTGTAGCACAGTTAGTTCGCAGGCGACCGTCGACGCGCGCGCACAGCGGGTTCCAGACAAGGCGTAGCTCCCCACGCGAACGCAGGACATCGCGGGGGTTGAATCGTAACGTACCAAGTGATAGCGCAGCGCGCGAATGACGTCAGAGCTTTAGAGAAAGGTCAATTGATAGAGAAATGGACGAGATAAACCTTCTTCCCTCTTGGTAACTTCAGTTACAGCTATCCAAGGGCCTTAACAATTCAAGGCCTTAGACGCATGCACCAAGGAAGCGGAACCCGTGGAAACCTTCTCATTAAAACTCGCTCGTGACACACTATATTGCCCGAAGAATTTTAAACTTGTCTCGATCATTCTGATCAACCCGAAGATCGGAAAAGCGTCGCGTGTGCAGCGCATCCGCTAAACCACCCGAAGGCTCCTCGCGTCCGAGCATATGAAAGTCATAACGCACGCGTAATACACCCACGAGACATTTTGTGCTTCCCGGGTTTATCAGCATATTCGAGGCAAGTTTTGTTTTATTATTATTATTTTTCTTTGTGCTGTTAAATTGCATTAGTTTTGTTTTTTTCTAACTTTTTATTCGCTTTGCGTTCCCTCCCATTCCTCGTCTATGTTGTTATAATTATTCTTTTCACGACTTCTATAAGAATGTAACCGCGTTACATGTTATTTTTTTCGTTGTATATTGAATGGAACGCTACATTTTTGTTCATCACTTAACACAGTCGTCGTTGTTTATTTATTTTTTACATCCGAAGGTAGCGTTTTCGGTGAAGGTCGTTTAAAGCAAAACCACACAAAATAAGGTGCCTGTAATGAAATGAACGTAATGCCGTTTCCAATAGAGCGTATTATTTTGCACAAGATAAAACAAACATGTTTTGTTTCCCCTGGTAACGAAAACAGCAACTCACCTTGGACATTCTTGTGGGGATACTTTGTGAGCTCCGTCTGATACGGTCGACTTTGTGAGTCCACAAACACAAAAACGGACGAGAGGGAGGGAGGGGGGGGGGGGTTGAGAGGAAGGAAAGGTTGATCTGGCGAATCGAAATGGTTTCCAGTGGTGAACAGAAAAAGACAAAAAGGCAAAAGAAAAAGAAAGAAAGGTGACAATAAAATTAATTCGAAAAGGGAGAAAATGGAATAGCAGGTGGGTAGGTTTGCAGAGTAAAATTGAACTAGGAGTAGAAGGCGAGTAGGAATAGAGTCTGCCTGTCAAGACTGAAAGACGACGTTTTGCTCGCAAGCTGTTAAGAACACGGTTCCAAACTGCACAGAAAACCGTACGCACAATCAACGGCACTGTCTCTGGCGCTGAAATGCAGCCGTATATGTGTTTGGTTGGAACGTTCCTGTTATCGCGCGGCGACCTCTCGTCGCAAAAACTGCGGGTCTTTTTTGTGTTTTTTTTTCTTTCTTTCTTCGTAATATTTTTCTTTCCTTTTTTCCTTTTTTGGTCATATGGCCTTTTTTAAGTCACACAGCTGGACGATTTGTTACGCACGTATTCTCCTCAACAGTGCCACCTGTGGTTAATCACAGGTGAATGTACGGCAGCGTGTAGCCATGGAGAAGCGAACCGGGCTTTTGGTGACACATAAATGAACGACGTACCGCTGTAAACGCGGGTTTCCAACAATTTCGGCTCTAGTGGGTGGCACAACGTTTTCAATGTTTTTAAAGCTCAACATTAAGAAGCTTTTCGGCCTCTGCTTGACACCCTTCCAATATTTACGAGTTTTTCGGCCCAGCTAGCCCAGCAGCGCGATCTCCTCAGCCCGGCACGCTCCAGTTTGTCGCCTCGGAAGGCTAGCAAATCACGCGCGATACGCCCGAACACTGGAAATAGAACGGGCAAGGACTCTTTGCTTGGAAAGGTCTATACTCTGTCGTACTCTAACACGGACCACTTGAAATTCAGCCAGCGGAAAGGTCTTTGCTGTAGACCAATTTACTGTTTTACAGACATGAACCGCTGGTTGCGTCCCAAGCGACTTCTGGTTGCACCGTCATTGCAAGCCTGTCGAGCTTGCTTATGTCACCAGTGCTAGAATGCATAAATGCTATAATTGTAAAATTACCCGGAGTCTCGGGTAATTCTGGCCTCACCTCACCTCAACTCAACTCAACTCAACCTCAACTCAACTCAACTCAACTCAACTCAACTCAACTCAACTCAACTCAACTCAACTCAACTCAACTCAACTCAACTCAAATCACCTCACCTCACCTCACCTCACCTCAACCTCACCTCACCTCACCTCACCTCACCTAACCTAACCTAACCTAACCTAACCTACCTACCTAACCTAACTTACACCCGCTCACTTGCATACGCTTATGTTTGATGAATGCTACACTGACAACAAAGATGGAGATGTAGCGAGGGCCTCCGGCTATACGATTTAACGTCTTAGAGGAGACAAGTTGGTTTACAAGAACATTCGAAAAATGTGCACTCATCTCGCGCTTCTTGGCTCTCTTGGCGTTCGCCTGGAGAATATGTGGTTAGTTATATCATCGATATTTCAAGCAGCGGTGTTAAGGTTTTGATCTTTCTTTGAGAGCACCCTTGCGTTCCAGCGTCCCTGGTGGGGCCACGTGTTTCACGGTCCTCCGGGGTTTTGTTGCCGCACCGGGCGTCCTCGACTACGCCGTCGAAAACGCAGTGTTTGTTTAGTGCAGAAGGAACGTCTCAAACTGAGCAAGCTGGTTGATCCCTCAAGCAGCCTATATAAACCCACAAAGCCACTCTTAACCACCTTCTACCAGAGATCTTCTTTCTTGAAAGAAGATTTCTCGATTATTGAATTTAAATCACAGAACTATTAGCTACTTATCTTCTTAATTCACAAATTTCGGTAAACCATCTTCCTGTGCCAGACTTGGTTCGAGCATTGCCTGGTAGGAAACTTGTGCAAACAATGGCCACCATTAGGAAGGGGAGGGGAAAATAAAACTGGGCACAAGTAATTTTAGTATTTCCAAAAGTACTCAGATGACTCTCGTGATTACTTGCTAAAAATGCATTCGAATTATTACAAAATCACTCGAAAAAGTAATCAATTACAAGAATATTGATTACTTGTAATGAGTAATGAGCACACGCCTGAGTACAATTAACCTTAAAATAGTAAGTCTAATGGTCGCACGCATTGGTAGGAAAGGCAGTCAAAATCCGAGTCTGAAAGTGCTCCGAATTGCCCCGTAAATATACAAGGTGTCTCATGAAATGTGGACAAATTCCATATTGCGAAAACTACGCATCGCAACAAAAAGGAGGCTTTGTCGTTTTTGTCATGGGCTCGGGGCCTATTTAGGAAAATTATTAAAGTCCGGGATAATTACAGTGTTAATTATTTTTGCGAAATCAAATTTTTTAATATTGTGTTTAAGGGCATGGTTTCAATTAAAAATTGCTTAGGATCATCGAAAAACACTAAATCAACAAATTGCAGAACGATAGAAGGCACGCGCAGCGTTTTACGGCTTTCTGAAAAACCGTACAAATTCGACGGGTTTTTAGGTTTCATGTTTGCTATCGGAGGGCATCTCGGCCCTGACGGCACCGCGCCCCGTGGAGAAATAGTGCAACCAACCTCTGCTGCGCTGTCATCGCGTGACGCAGCAGAGGCTGGTTGCACTATTTCTCCACGGGGCGCGGTGCCGTCAGGGCCGGATGCCTCCGATAGCAAACCGAAACCTAAAAACCCGTCGAATTTGTGCGGTTTTTCAGAAAGCCGTAAAATGCTGCGCATGCCTTCTATCGTTCTGCAATTTGTTGATTTAGTGTTTTTCGATGATGCTACAATTTTCTAATTAAAACCATGCCCTTAAACACAATATTAAAAAGTTGATTTCGCAAAAATAATTAACAACTTAATTATTCCGGACTTTATAAATTTTCCTAAATAGGCCACGGGCCCTGAACCGAAACGACACAAGCCTTTTTTGTTGCGACACGTAGTTTTCGGAATATCGAATTTGTCCACCTTTCGTGAAACACCCTGTATATAAATATATATATATATATAGTTCTTGGAAACGCGAAGGCCCTTTCCAAAGATGCTGTCCTATTACTCCAATCGGGTCGTACGTGTACCATTCGAACCATAGTGCAAACACAAGTTTAATACGGCTTCGCGTTTTATTTGTTGTTGTTGTTTTGTTGTTTTACTTGGTAGTTAACGTGCGTTCCATTTCTTTTTCTTCAGGATGTGTGTGCCTTCTACATGCCTTACTCGTACGCCGAGTGACTCGCTCACAAAAGCATTGGCATCGCGAGTGCAGCGTGGGCGCGCTTTTGCGTGAATAGACCGTACAAATTGGTATACCCTGTTTCTGTTCATTTCTACATTACCTTTTCTTTTCTATTTATGGCGTTATTACATGAAATGCATTGCTTGGCTCAAATATTTTCTTCAGTTTTTTTTTGTTTTGTTTTGTTTATTTGTCTTTCTTAGGTATACACAGTATTTCGGTGTCATCGTTGTAAACAAGGTCTTATTTCGCTATTCGCTGTAATAGGAAGCGCCTTATTTTGTGATACGTTTTTCGCGGGGATCCATGAAACTTCACTTCGTTTTCTTCTGGCGTCTGGTTGTGTTGTTGTTTTCGCTGTTATGCGAGCTCGAATTATATTACGATTCTTCGAGAAAGTACAAACTCGAAACTTCGAGCAAATTTCTAAATTCTACCGAGGCTCAAAACCACGAACTGAACTTGATCGCTTGATTACACGAGCTCACAGGCAGGGTTTTGAGGGGGAAAAACGGTAATTTCTTCATTTTGCATCGATATTGTAGGTTCAGCTCAAGTTAACATGTATGGTAACTTCGTTTTGTTTTCAGTGGGCAACACTGAGCGAAGGCTGTCTGGTGGTTCTTTCCCTCGGCCCGGTGATAGTCAGGGATGTAGAGGGAAAGCAATTGGGTATTTAAGTGAGAGTGGAAAGCATTTTCTCAAGGTAGGTGGCACATGCTACCGCCCGCTACAAAAGGGCATCGCCAATATCATCCATCCATCCATCCAATTTCAATCAGAACACATAACGTATAAAACCGGCGTATTATTTATGATCGAGCGATAACGTTGAGTTCTTTCACTTTCAGGGCCTGTATGTAATGAACACCACTGAGTTTTGTTTCGTTTATTTTTTCTTCGTTTGCGGTTGTGTACAAGAACGAAGGATACGGCTAATCTGTTAAAAAAAAAAAAAACGTGGCCGCAGCTTTTTTTTTTAGGCTTTAATATATACGTGTTGAGAGTAAGTTGCATATAACATATATTCATTACCGCATCACTCTATACGTGAGGCAAGCCAATATTTTGGTAGAATGGTTTCTTTAAACATAATTATCATTATAGCTAGTTAAATACAAACAACTGGTCCGCTGAAATGTATCCTTTTAGGTTTGGGGACATATTTTGTAGCAGGGGTGTGTGAAAACTCCAAAGAGAAGAACAAAAATTGAAGTCGGAGTAATGAACCAAATTCAAGATTTGTTGTTCTTAACCAGCGATCAAACACTTGGCTTCAGCTTCCCCCCCCTTCCTCCCTTTACTTCGAAAGTAAAATATTCAATTTCGAATAGTCGTTCAAAAGCTACAAGAGACGACTCGTGTTCTTCAAAAACAAGGGCAAGAGCACTTTTTAGCGATACACCGCGGGGTAGTTCAGTAGATAACTAGGGGCCAACATGAAAATGGCGAAGCTGACGGAAGCACATCATAAAATCAGTGACTTAAAATGGAAAGCACCATCTTAAAGGAAAGATGGACAGGAGTGGGTCATCTGACCAAAACAAAGTGCTGCCTACTCTACATTTCATCCTCGTATGCCCCAGTTTCGTTTTCCACGCACCTCGGTTGCCTTTGTTCGCGTTGTTAATTTTTAAAAATACTGGTTCGTAATTTTTTTAAATTTTTTTAGCTGTTGCAGTTGTTTTTTTGAGGTGAGTTGAAACTAGCAAACGCAGATTGTTTGTTCGGCGGGTGGGCTGTATATCGTTCGTCTTTTTAAGCTCGGCACAAACGAGCTCGCCGAAAGACAAAGCGGACGGAGCCAGTGAGCTTCAACTTGAATGATGAAGTTTTCGCACACGGGGGTCAGAACGCGGACGTCCTACAGATGCGGTTCCGGGCCGCCATAAATCACTTCGGAGGCGCGAAAACACAAATCGAGAAGCTCAACCCGTCAAGAGAACAAAAAGTCGACAAAGAGATGCACCTTCTATATACATTTATTTCTATATATATCTATAAATATCCTTTCACATTTGATCATATATATATATATATTTACAGACAAAAAACCTAGGCACCGAATGATGTTGCTACAAAAAAGAAATGCTTTACATTAGCATTTGACGATCTGTTTGCGCATGGACACGGAAGAGCTTTCGAAGAATGCTGAATCTGCTAAACTTCACGGCGCATCTATAACTTTTCTTTTCGTGTACGTTTCAGAGTTGTATCAATCTTTTCTGTTTCTCTCGAACTCTGGTCATCAACATAATAGTCGTGATAGTATTGTTTTTCATCTTACGTTCGTGATATTTCGCTCTTTTTACTTTGTTTTTCGAGGTTTTCGAATGTGACCTCTTTTTATTGGTGACTGCCTGGTGCGATCAGTATGCAGTCGACATGGTCTTCTTTCTTTCATCCACTAACTCGTTTCTCTTCTTATTTTTGTTCCTTTCATTTACATTTGATCAATGTGCAATGAGGTCAACCTCGCTTTTTATTATTATTATTTTTGTCACCCGTTGACATCCATTCATTGCGCCCTCGCAAAAGCATAACTGAATGTACCGTCGCGTTTGTGTGTTTTGCGCTCCTCATATCTCGACATCAAATCCTAGGACCTCCCGAAAACCTTCTACAAAATAAGCAAAATCACCCCCCCTTCCCCACAAAAAAGGAAAAAAAAATCAGAGCAAAGAGAGTGCAAACCGAGTTCCTATAAGTTACGATGACGTCGCAACTTTTTTTTTCTCTCTCTCTCTCTCTCTCGTATATTTCGGGACGCCGTCCTTTCTGCGACCCAATAAAGGAAGAGACGGAGGTTGAAGCAAGCTAGCTGAAACCTGGGATTGGGAAAAAGATCTTAAAAACTAGAAGTTACACGCGCGCTCAAAATCACGGCCTGTCTGACGCAAGTAATCCTCTGGACCGTTTCCCCACGCTCACGCCAGGATCGCTTCAGGCGTGTCACCCCTTTTCCGGCCTCCGCCAAAATTTGCTGCGTCCCGAAGAACAAGCCTGTCATGAATTATTAATTTGTACCATGAGACAGGAGGACGAGGAGGAGGGAGAGGAGGTAGCTAGGAGGAGAGAAGAGAAGTGGGAGGGAAAAGGGTGGGAAGGTTAGAGGGGGTTATTGAAGTTTGAAAGTCATTTGCGCTGGCTGTTCGCGCCGGGCGATTATGCCGTCCGCTTAAGATGAATGGCTGTTGCCCAGCCGAGTTGACTGGCTTGTCCGTTATTAGAGACCCTTGCGCGGAGGCAAAACCACCATCACGCATGTAAGAGGTGGAAGGGGTTAACGGAGAGGGCGGAGTGGGAAGGTAATATTAGTGGCGCGCATTACCTGGCTATTGGATATATTAGGGAACTGGCTCGCGACGTATTAGCGCTTTTTTTTTTCCTCCGCGGGCACACATCTTGCGCAAGCGAGTTGTTTGTTGTTGGGTTGGGTTCCTAATTAGTTATCGACCTAATTTAATTTGTTTGTAGACGGTCTTTGCATTCGGAATCTGGCTGTTCAAAAGCGCGGTTGTTCTTCTATTTTTTTTTTCATTCGATTTGTTTGTAGATGGTCTCAGTGTTCGGAGTTTGGCTATTCAAAAACGCGGTTCCTCTTTTTGTGGCTAGGAGGGGGGGGGGGAGTGGAAATGCATGGATTCGTGCTGTATGTTTCTTTACACAGCCGCGCTTTAATTGGTTTAGTAACGAGCGTCTGCCAAGTCCGAAACAAAGTAGGTATAGTCGGAGGTTAAGCAAAGTCGCTCCCACCTGTCTCCACTTTATCAGAGCGAACGCTGGAAAGGGAGGTCGCCTCCTCTTCAGTGTTCACTTTGCTTAGGTGGAAAGAGGTGGGAGGAGCTTCCACTTCACTCCCGCCTATAGTTGATAGCCATGCCGTGGCAGCGGATACGCCACGGGGTTCAAGTGATAACAACAGTGCAACCTCCTTATACCGATAACGAGAAAACCCGAAATTTCAATCGTTATAACTGATTATCGTTGCATCCGGACTAGAAAACTGGTCATTTCCTGTCTAGAAACTCTAGAAACTGATTGTTATAAGCGGAACATCGTTATATGTGGTATCGTTTTAAGTGGGTTGCACTAAACGTGGGTAAATTCTAAAGTAAAAAAAATGAAACATTTTGGGGGAAGTTTTTGAGCCTTGACGTCAAATTATTCAGCGGCGTCCACGAAATCTTGAAAACATTAGAGGTGTAGGACACGGGTTTATAGTCATTGGAGCGATTGGTCAAGCCTTGAACATACTTGTCGCTTTATATCGGGTGATAATTCGAGCATCCCAACTTTGTTTGTGTTTTCACAAACGTGTAGCCGAAGACGGGCATTCGAAGAACTCGCATGGCTGCGATACCTAACATGTTATGTTATTTGTGCATTATTTTGGGAGTTGTCTGAATAAGTGTCATAGAAAGGAGGACAGTTTACTGTGCAATGTTTTGTTACCTATCTAACCTAGGAGCAAAGGGTCAGAGAGTGTTCATCTAAACAGTGCGGCTGGTGATTCGTTGGGCGTTCCGGTTGCGTTCTCCATGTCCGAAGTATCGTTAAATATTTATCGTATACTGATGGGCCTCACTGACCACATAAGTCCTTCTCACATTCTTGTCAGACAAGGCCACATTTGTAACCTTAACTCAGAAAAAAAAACCGCTTGTTTGAATGCTAGGTATTTGTAGCAAAACGCAACTAGACCGACATACTGCGCTAACGTCAAAGACCGTATTCCAGCAGTGTAGAATCGTAAACACGCATTAAAAAAAAACTCTGAAGAACACGCCATATTCGACGTACGGCGCGACGAAGAATAAGCACCAGATGTGAGGACACGACCATTTACAGCGTTTTCCAAACATAAAACGTAGCATTGATGAAACTGTCTGCTCTCATGTATCGCTATAAAGAAAAAGGGATAAATGGCGTTGTAAATGGTGCTGTCGCACGCAGATGCAATTTACGACGGGAAACAGCGGCGCATGCGCTCTAAAAGCCGTACAAATGTACGACCATTGTTACAATCACGGATGTTTAGTTCCCCTACCATCACCATTACCGCTTCCCATACGTGCGTTCTTCTTTTTTTTTTTTTTCGTGTCATTGACGGGAGGGACAGCGACGAACACACAATAAGGATTCCGCAGTGGGGTGGCGCCACCGGCCGGTTGACGTGCCATCGTTCCGGTTCCAGAGGAGAACCGGAAGTCCGCCTCTGAGGAACCGGAAATTAATTCGAACAGGGAGGAGAACGCACGGGGAAAGGACGTGCGGGGCGGAAAAAGGTGGAACGGCGGAAAACGAAAGGAGATAGCCTGAAAGTGACGATGGCAGGCCCCGTATCCTCGCGCCATGTCTGGCGGGGCGGTGGCGCCACTGTCGCTGGGAGATTGCGGATTTCAAAAGGGATGATCTATATATGTTCCGGCCGTAATGCCTCGCGTCGTAACATTTGCAGCTTGTGCCCTTTTTGGAAGGATTTCGCTTCGCGTGTAATGTGTGTGTGTGTGTGGGGGGGGGGGGGGGGTTGTTTTTTGGTAAACAAGCTCTACACCGCTGCCGTTTTTTTTTTTTTTGTGATGTTGCAACGATGGGAAGACGCTGTTGGACTTAGCCAAGGCTCTTTTGAGTGACGGTGGTGTTAGCGCAGATCCGAATAGCTTTTCGTGAGACCCGGTTTCTCCGTCTTTAAGGATGACGGACGATTTCAACATGTGTCGTCGGGAAGCTGGAATTAATGGTGCAATCGCTCAAATTTACGCACCTAATGACGCCTAACGTTCTTTGAACTTTGTCTATTTTGAAGGGATTATCTAGCAGCGTAAAACGCAGTAAAAGCCACGTTAATTAATAGGAGTTTTCGTGGACCGCGTTCTCCCTCCGCTAAGCCCTCCGCAACAAAGAAGCCGCTACTGCGCCTGCGCAACGGTGGCCGTTACTGTAGAGTTCCGGGTATCGTATAGCGCGTTGCGGAGAGCGTTGCGGAACGGCGAAAACGATCTACGAAAACTCCCTGAACTCTAGAGTCAAGGCCATCGGCGCGCAGGTGCAGTAGCGGCTTTTTCGTTGTGGAAGGCTTAGCGGAGGGAGAACGCGGTGTACGAAAAGTTTATATTCTTAGAACTTTCTAATGGCCGCTATTTGGTGAGTGGATTCTCCTCACATGTTACTTCTGAGTGCCGTTAGAGATATATTACGCATGGCCTTGTGTACGAGGAAAATTAAAACATTATTCCTCGTCTGCTTATGCGGAGCGCAAGTGCGTCTGCTTCTTTTGCAAGAATTATGGTGACGTCAGAACGCCGAGCTCTGATTGGCTCTGATTGGAAGGATAGTGGGTAGACCACAAAGCAAGATGCCTTCAGGTCTACCCTCTATCCTTCAACCACAGCCAATCAGAGCGCTCGGCGTTCTGACGTCAGCACAACCCCTGTAAAAGAAGCAGACGAACTTGCGCTCCGTATGGTTTCAGAACGCGCGCTCACTAAGTCCACTGACAAAAAATAATTGTTGTTTTTATGCGAACAGTTATCCGACGTTGTAGTTGTTGCTCTTGTTGTTGTTGTTGTTGTAGCGTGCATACATAACAGAACCGAAGATGACTTGGCAGAAGCTAAGAAACTAACAGGACGAGTAGAGTATCACACTGAGATTTAAAAGGTGCCCAAAGCAGAATTTGGCGATCAGGTTATATAAAGGTGCGCTTGAATCCATCTTACTTAGCTGTGTAAAATACGTCATTGAATCCAACCCGTTGCTTGAACTTCGCTCGTCTATGGTTTCTAATGCTTGTGACACACACTTTCATTTTCCAAAACGAATGATCTTCCACGAGCTACTTCGCAGACTCACCTCATGACGTCAGCATCTAAACCCCGCCCGGCGACCTCGCCTTGCTAGCGGATCCATCCAGCACGCACCGCTCTGGGCTTTACGTACTCTCCACAGCCACCGCCGAGACGGCTACGGGGGACCGATATGGCTTCGAGATCCTCGCCAAATAGCTGGTTGCTACGCGGTGGCCGATTGTCACCACTTGTGGAACGCCGAGAGGGAAGGCTTTGCCGTATACTCTGACGCCCTCCTGTCCTCCATTGATTGACGCCCTTCCTTCTGCCACGTCTATTTTGCTTCTTACGTCGTTCTTTTTTGTTTGGTATGTGTACCGTCGCTGCATGCTCGGCTGGATCGGTGGCGAGCCTGCGTCTTTACGTCTTCCCGCTTCTACACGGACTGGCCTGCCGCTGACTTCTATATATTCCTTTGCCTTCTTTTGGATGGCGTTGCGTGTTGCGGGCGTTGCGCGGCGTGCCTGTTGTTTCCTCGTTGTTGGTTATTTTTTTTTCTGTACTTTTTTGTTCGCGTCTCACTGGTCTTCTGTTTTGCTTTGCGGGCTTTCCTTTTTGCTTCGGTCACCGCTTTGCGTGCGTGCGTGTGTGCGTGTGTGTGCGTGTGCGTGTGTGTGTGTGTGTGTGTGTGTGTGCTGTTCAGCGATCTGTATTGCGTTGCGTTTACTCTTCACTGTATTTGCGAGACTAGGGAGTTTTATAATAACGTAAGCAATTTTAGCGCACGCTAGTGCTAAATTTAGCGCTTGCGTTAGCGCACGCTGCGCTGGAGTGTTTTAGAAAAGCGTTTCTCCGCTGCGACGGAAACAGTCCTAGCCTCTCCCGCTTGCAACGCCACAAACATACAATAACACTTTTTACTTCACTCATGAAATGCTGTCAATTGAAAAAAAAAAGAAAAAAAGACAAGTTTATTGTTTTACAGTAAGATTTTAGATTTGTTTAAATATGATAATGCAACGGTAGTGGTCGACCGGTCGTGTCCGCTTACTTCGCCTCGGCAAAAGAGGTCTCGTGTTCTGACCTTCGTACACCTTACTACCTTCGCCGAGAAACGTTTGCGCGTCGCAAGCGGCAAGTTACCGGCGATCGTTGCCCACCTTGCTGGGTCTTCCAAAACGTTTCTGATGTGCACCTCCCGTAGGAGTGCAATGTCGTCCAGCGTTGAAGATCGCAGTCGAGAGGACGCCACCGACGTCGCGCTCACGACGCCTGCCGCAGCCGCAGTCCTGGGAGCCGCCATTTTTTAACTGTGCTCGTCTTGGCTTTAGCCAAATTCGCATCACGAATCCTCCTTGGAGGAGCGCAAAGACTCTTTGCGTACGCACGCGATTTCCGAAAAACAGCGTACGCTAAAATAGCGCACGCAAAGCGCAAAACGTGGTTAGCGTTCGGCGCATGCGCAGTGACGACGACGCTATTCTTTGCGTACGCAAAGCGCGTGCGCTGTTCTAAAACTGCCAACTGTCTTGATTCGACCTGTAAACCAGAATTACGCGCAATTCTTTCTTTATTTTTGGTTTGCCAACTTTTTTTGTTAGCAGCGCCTTTTTAGATGATTTCCTTTTTGCTTGTGTACATCGGAATGTTTTGTTTTCATTTTCTCGTATCCGGGTTTGTATTACTTTTATATTGTTCGTGCGCACCTTCTCTCTTCCCAAAACTGATTTAATATGTGGATTCCGTATCACTTTTGTTTTCTGCTGACCCTTTTTTTATTTTACAGTATTTGTATCGAGGCACAACGATATAATGTCTGACATGGTAGATGCCTCTTCGCGCATATAAAATGAAACCTGATGCGAGGCGTGGCGTATTTTTACAACACTGGTATGTTTCGTTTCGATACCACGTCGATTGTGGGTGACGTGCCTGACGCTGAACTCGGCCCTACAGAAAAGTAAACTGCTATATTTATATCGCGCAGGTAAGGCTCTTAATTTTATTAAGCTTTGTTTATTTGCGTCTGCGGCATGCTCGCAAATTTTTATGAAACATGAAAAATATTATCCGTACTTATCCTAGCTTAAAAAAAAAGAAAACTCACATACTACAAGATGGCCTCCGTAAAAACCTTAAATTTAAAGATTGATCCCACACGAAGTGGAGAAGAAAAACAAAGCACATTTCAATGTCTATGATGTCGTTCCAACCCTACTTCCGTATAGTTTATTTTGAGGTATTTGTAGGTGTTGATGTTACTATATTCCCAGATCTCGTGTGGTATCGCTTTTATTCATTTTACTAAACATGCGCTATTATTAAAATCACTGCTTTTCAACTCCACAAACAACAAAAAGATATCGCACATACATCACACGTACAAGTCGTCGGATACTCTTTTCTACGCTTCAGTGTTACCAACATCCCACAAAAAATACTTGGGGACGTTTAAGCTTCGCCTTTAAAGGGATAGTACAACGAAATTGCGGCGCTTATCTTTTGGTCTATACGTGTTCAATGCGTGGTCTATTTGGTAGCGTCACTTTCACGTGACCTCGCATCTGTCTGTGACGTCATGACCCTATCGGCCCGCTAAATTTTGCGGGAAATGCTTGCGTTAGATTTGGCGAAAAAATCTTCCGCTCAATTTGGCGGGAAAAGTTTCCGTTGAATTATGCGCGAAAAGTTTTTTGCCAAATTTAACGGTATAAATGCCATAGTGCAACGCGCGCACTCACGTATGACGCCACCTGGGAGGCTGTGACGCACGTGGCTGCGCGCGTTGCATTATGAAATGTTTTGGTTCCACCAACGCTGACACCTGATTTTGTGCGACACAAGCACCCAGCGCTATCGCGTAAAAAAATTAAAAAAAATATTTGCTTGGCCACAAAGTTGGATTGCATGAAATGTTTTTTCATCCCTAAAAAGGCTAGATACACAACACAATTAGAATATTGTTCCCTAAAGAAACAGGGATGAAAGGGGACATAGGACAAACACAAATCTCCAAACACAGCTAGGCGACTGGTGTGCGACCGAAAAAATCCGCCTGGTCCCGGTATTGAACCAGGGACCTTTCCATCTCCAGTGGTGCGCTCTACCAACTGAGCTAAATAGCTTTGTGGCTAACAAGTTTTTTTAACGCGTTAGCGTTTAGGAGCTCGTGTCGCAGAAAATCCGGCGTCGCCGTCGGCGATTATATAATCTAGATACGCATCTCTAGAAAACCCCAGGAGACCTCACGGCTATCCCACATTGCAGAGTTCGGCAAGGGGAATCCCGGGGATATTTGAATGTACGCCGAGGCAGACATGGTCGCTTTCGCTTATTCTGGAAGCGGCACGATCATTTCTGTTTCATCACTGGAAGTTCAGCACACGCGTGAAATAAAATAAACACAAATAAAATGTCATCGCGTAAGCTCTTTCGCTTTCATTCCGCTTTGTATGTTTTCTAAAATAACAAAATTAATCAACATCTACGCAATCATCTATTTCTGGTTGATCTTTCACGTGCCGCACTTAAATCGGATCGGCGAAATGGGCCAACCAGAAGGTGCCAGTGTCACATATTTCTGGAATAGTCTCTACTCAAATTGTCTTTGCATAAAAAAACAAAAAAACACCTGTTTTTGTTGCCATAATGGGACGAGCCCGCAAATGACACACCTGGACTCTACCTAACCGCACCGTCGTCCTGCTCGCCCATCCGACTAAACCCTCGCGCGTCTAGAGGGCGACGCCTAATCCCTCGAGATAATCCCCTTAATCTCGGGTCATCGTCACCTTCTCAGCGTCCGCCGCTCCGTCGCCGACACCGACAAGCGCGCCCTTAGCAGGTACACGACGAGGAAAGGCGAGAGGTTGTGACCTGGTGGCTGTAGGCGCGGGAGTGCTTACTAATTGCTAATTAGCGTTACATCGGAGGATGCAACGGGCCAGACGGGGCTCCGATCGACACTGACCGAGCACTTCGGCGACTCGTAGGGGAATCCGTGCGACGTTGAGTGGAGTGGCCAGATTGGATGCCTCTGTGTACATACATACAGATCTTTTGGTTCGTAGTTTGCTTGTTGGTTTGTTTGTTAGCCTTTGCCCAGTTTGAGACTGGCATTTATTAGTACTAGCTTTAGGTAGAGCTACTTTTTTTTAATGTTCAATTTTAACAGGGAGTGTGTTTTATCAGCCGAATTCTATGATTAGTCCGCCCTAATGTATTCACTCACAAGGAACTGTCACGCCAATTTTGCCGCTAAATTTAACGAGGAAATTGACGTCACATGGCGTGATTCCGTGATGTTACTTTGCCCACTAAATTTAGCGGAGAACTTGACGTCACGTGGACATGTCATGTGACCAAGTCACCTGACATCACGGGACCTCAGGTCACGGGGTGTCATTTTCCCGCTAAGTGGACCTAAATGTGTTAGGCCTAAACTACCACCTCGCAATTTTTGCGAGGTGGTAGTTTTGGCTTAATACATTTTGCGCTCCCGTGTTTGTCAACATAATCGAGCTTCTGAAATTTATATACAGCGTGTTTTTTACGCTTTAAAGATTTGTTTAAAAAAAGCAATGAAAGCTACACTTACTCGCTTTGTGCAGGTGAGTTATAAGGCGAGGGGAGATGATATACGGTGCGAATCGGAACGATTAGTCGGCTAATTAAGTAAAATAAAACTTTTGAAAATAAACATATGGCTCCAATAAGAAACCTGCAGAGCGTCATCAAAAACAACTAAATCAACTCTTTTTAGAAAGATGCAAGGCATGGGCTAAATGTTATGGCGTTCCTTAAAATCGTTTAGTTTGGACGCGTTTCTAGGTTTAGGTTTCTTATAGAAGCGCAGCTGTGCGCCCGCGGTCCTTTTCCGCACTGGCAGAGACGCGCAACACACCTGCGCCATATTTCCTTCCCTCCATCCTACGCAGTAAACGAGGCGGCGGCTCGCGCTGCAAACATTAGGGAGCAGGACAACGGGCGCAAAGATGCGCTTGGATAAGAAAGGAAAACCTGAAAACACGTCTAAACTGCGGCGTTTTTTTTAGAGCGCAGCTCTTAGGCGCCCGTTTCCGGCTTGAGCGGCGTCGCCGTCGCCGTCGGCATCGGCGTCGGCGTAACCGTAACCCACAGGTCACGTGCCCCCAGGTCACGTGCCCCCGCAGGTCACGTGACCCCCGCAGGTCACGTGACCCCCGCAGGTCACGTGACCACCCAGGTCACGGAACCCTCACAAGTCACGTGACCCCTCCAGGTCACGTGACCCCCCCGAGGTCACGTGACCCCGTGAGGGGAGGAGGAGAAAGGAGGGCCCTTCCCTCCTCCTCCTCAAGAGCTGCGCTCCAATTCGGTGTTACAGGGAGTTGTAAACGGCTTTCATTTTTTCTTTTTTTTTCTGGAACGCCGCAAAATGTTGTTTCTGCCTCATATCTTTCTAAAATTAGCTGATATAGTGGTTTTCGATGACGCTCAGCAATTAAAAAGTTAAAAGTTAATCAACAAAGTTTACTTAATTAGCCGAGTGGTTGTTACGATTAGCGCCCTATACTATGTCCCCCTGGCCGTATAACTCACCTGCACAAACCGCATAAGTGTCATTTCCACGGCTTTCATTTCTAAACAAATGTGTAAAGCTTAAAAAAACAAAAAAAACTCTATATACGTATATATAGGTGTGCCAAGTCACCAGGCTCGATCTAAAATGGACCGTAAAAATCGACGCCTGCCATGGAGCATGGCGAGTTTCTTGGCCCTATTTTTTACAGAAAGAGAGCTACGCTTTGTAATTTTGTAAGAAAATACTTTTCATGTGAAATACACCTTTGACGAAAAGTTTAGATGGCTAAGTGCAGGCGACTATTTTTACGGTCCATTTTAGATCGAGCCTGGTGACTTGGGACAGCCTATATATGCAGGGTGTTTCCAGAAAAGAGGGAAAAATCGCTCCTGCGAAAATTACGCACCGCGCAGAAAAAAGATTGCTGTCATAGTGGTCTGCGTCAAAGGGCCCATTAAAGAAAACTATTAGCTTTCAATATAATACGGTGAATAAATTATTGCGAGTAATTAAATGAATAGTTACTGATTTTAAAGGGAGGGTATTTCAATTCGAATTTGGCTGATCATCATCGAAAACCACTAGATACACCCACAAAACAATGATATAAGGCACGCGCAGCATTTTACGACGTTCCCAAAAAAAAAAAAAAGCTCGGTTTAGACGCGTTTCTTGGTTTCGGTTTCTTATCGGCGCACATCTCCGCGCGGCCAATCGCCCCCCCCCCCCCCCCCCATGTCCAAAACACGCATCGCACGTAAAGGGGCGTCTTCACACTGGCACCGGCGTCAAGAAGGCAAACCTCATGCAACAGTCCGGAGGCTTACTTATCTACCCTCTTCTACGTGCGATGCGTTGCGGCGCACGCGCGTTGCGTGTTTTGAACACGGGGGAGGGGGGGGAGGCGGGATTGGCCGCGCGGAGCATGTGCACCGACAAGAAACCGAAACCCAGAAACGTGTCCTGCGCGTGACTTGTATCCTTCTAATGTGGGTGTATTTAGTAGTTTTCGATGATGCCCACTAAGATTCTAATTAAAGCCATCCCTTTAAAATCAATCATAACAATTTCACTACTCCCAATTAATTGATTCTCCAGTTGTATTGAAAGCTAATCATTTTCCTTAATGGGCCCTTTGACACACACCACAACGGTATTAACGTTCTTTTCTGCGCGATGTGTAGTTTTCGCAGGAGCGGTTTCGGCCATATAATATAATGGACATTGTTGACTCGCGAAGGACTGGTGAGTGCAACAAAATAAAAGAACAAAAGAAGCGTCACGTGCAGATGATGCAACAATCACCATAACATTTTCTGCCGCTAATTATTTCTTGTTTCGCGGATTGTAGCTAACTGATAATTCGTTTCACATCAGAATGGACCGCAGTGAATGCTACGGGTCACCTGAACCAATCCACCGCATTGTAAATCTCACGTGAACTTCGAGAGTGGCACAGCGACACGCCAGGAGCGTAATCACGTGACATGTTCGCTGCGCTGGATTGGCTGGGATGGGCCGTTACGTCCATTGCACTTCATCATTACGTGAAACGAGGTATAGCGAACTTGGGTTTATAAACGGTTCCGATAACGCAAAATAGAACTATTCAAACTTTATTTTCTTTCAATTTAAATTCAGATAGCTCCTTGTTTACGTATTTAGCGATTTAATCATTCTTTCTGCCAAATTTAGTTGGTTTTAGCACACTGGAACGTCGAACAAAGTCAACACAACTGCAGACAGTACAAGAGTGGCATTTGCAGACCTGGGCATTACGAAGAAAAATGCAGATTTTATTAAGAAGGATCTAAATGTAAAACCCGGCAAGAATTAAGGCATTGCTGGTTCATTATATATCGATAAAATCCCGGACAAATCACATGCAAAACATTCTTCTTTTTTTTTACGCAAAATTGTTTTGTAGAAAGATTACAGTCACTGTTTTGGAATTGTTGTGTAGTCACCTAGTTAGATTTGAGAACAAATGGTATGTCAGCTTCGGTTCTGCATGTAGCCGCCTTCACAGTGAGTGCGCTTATTTTAACGCCCCATGTCAGTTGGAAAAATTGTTCAAGTTGCCAGATATCTAATGGTGTTTATAAAATTGTTGGACCACTAATGGAAATTTGTAGCATACAAACAAAAGCTGCTACCACAGGCATAGGACCACCAAAATAAAAATTGTGTTAAATTACGTTTGCCGAAACTGTCAGGTACCGGCACGCAATGTGTTCGCGTTTTTTCTTCTTCTAAATACTGTGCTTTAATACTCAACAACAATGGTACCGTGATTGAGATTTTTAGAGTCATTACAATGCCGCCCACTGCGCTTCGCCTTTTATATAGTTTTTTTTTGCTCATTCTGTACAGCCCTCTTTTGCCACTTTTTCTCCCACTCCCTGAAATCCCTCTCGCCCTCCCTCATCTCTAGGATTTCTTTAAACGCCCTGTCATTTCGTCTTTTCCCCTACAGAGTCTCACCGTCCTTCACTTCGCACTTCAGACGACTCGCACCCCCCCCTCCCCTCCCTAGCGTCCTCCCTAATGGGCTGTCATTTTATATTTTTCCTAAACACTCCCACACGTCCATCTATTCCCTATTCAGCCACCCGCGCGTTGTGGGAGATATTAATGCTGATCCACGCGCCCGATTACGCTCCCTAGGAATATATAATGCAATGCCCGAACCTCCACTTCATATGGCTGAACCTCAGTCTGTGCCGTATTTGCACGTCTTGTTCTCCATAACTTCCTTTGGCCATTTCTCTCTTTTCCTTTTTTCCCCCTATTCTTGTTCAGAATGTTTTCTCAATATTATTCTCGTCTTTCGGCGTCCCCAACGTGCTTTCTCTCCCGTCTATCTTTTTCCTTCTTGCTCTTCTTCCTTTATAATTTCTGCCTTTCTACCCCGCCTTCCCTATTTTTGTCTGCACAATGTTTCATTTCTCTTCCAGGCTCTTGTCCTTTTTCCTCTTTCTCTGCTTTCCTCTACCGAATCTTCTATTTTTCCTATTACTGCCTTGGCCACCTAGGCTGTCATCTATTCCCTTTCTCTCTCTCTCTCTCTCTCTCTCTCTCTCTCTCATTTATTACCTTTCATGTCGCCTTAATCTTGTCCATCCCTTTTTTCGACCTGCTAG
Organism: Ixodes ricinus; assembly: GCA_037355805.1. Lineage (NCBI taxonomy): Eukaryota > Metazoa > Arthropoda > Arachnida > Ixodida > Ixodidae > Ixodes > Ixodes ricinus. The sequence goes on from JAZHYW010000967.1 coordinate 84,802, forward strand.
ACTACTCTTACTCCAGCCTCTCATCTGCCCCTATTTCGCTTTTTCTTACCTATCCATCTTTTCCCTGTCATATTCCCTAACCTCACATTTGATTCCCACGTCTTCCCATATACCAACAAATCTCATTACCTCAGTGCCCCGTACCTCCGACCTTCCCCTTTTATTCATTCCTCAAGATTGTTTTTTAAATCTTTTTGTAGTCTTTAACCATTTTTTATTCTTTTAATCTTCCATGCTTCCCTTCTAAAGTCCTAATCTTTCCCTAATTCAGTCGCACTATCGGGTGTTGTTTTGAATCTCGCACTTTCCCTCGTCGTTCCTCTCGCTCCCTCAAAGCCGAGGCAAGTTTGGGGAAAACGTCTGTTCAGTGTCAGATGTCTTCTGTAGTGCGCCTGGCGTGCGTGGCCAGATCCTCGTGTATTGAGAACCGTCTCGTGGGTTTGCAATAAGCGTTTTCGACTTAATAGAAACCGCTTCGTTTCATACTACAGCATATCAGCATAGGGCTGTAGTAATCAAACGACGAAAGTGGATGCGGTATCGTGGTGTTTAGAAAAAATGTCAACTTTGACTTTGGAGATAAGTTGCGAATGCACGCTCGTTGACAGGGAGTTATGAATTCAAACATCGCACGCATAGCATTTTGTTGCAATTACGGGCTCATTTCCTCCGCCGCTGCAACCCGTTCTATAATAACGAGCCTTGGCACGTGGAGTTTTCAGTGTCTCACATATATGTCGTGAGATTCGCTCAACTTTCATTGCGACGGACACGCGTTGCTTAACTCTTGACATCGGACGTTCGGCTGTGTATTTGTCACCATTGGTATTGTACATACGCAAAGTTCTTCGGTGCGTGATAAGCATTGTGCTTGCTCAGAGCGTGAAATACCCTAAAGGCGCGTGTCGTATGCCCGAAATTTGCCAGAAAACGCCAGAAAAGCGCCCCCCCCCCCCCCGGCAAAGCAGGGTGTCGTCAAAACGAAAACTTCGTTACACATTCAACATATATATATATATATATATATTTTTTTACAAGCTCAGTATACAAAACAGTTAAATAGGTTCTACGAACCTTTCCAAGTTAGGTGCATACCCTTTCAAACTGTAGCCGTAATCTTTTCGCGACGCTTTCCGCACGTGCGTTTGTGCATGTTGTTTTCTGTTTGTTTGTTTGTTTACAACTGCGTAATTGAGAAGTGGCTGATGCAGAACGAGTAGATTTTTATTTTACGTTAAATAGTACTAAGTGTTTGTGGCCCATTAAAATAGAATGTAATAAGTACACGATGTTCAGCGTAGCGAATCCAGTGGCGCGATTTTACTACTGCTGTTTGAACATCCAACATGCCACTCTGTATAAAATGTGAACAGCAATCAGATATAGTTTCTTTTTTTAAAGTTGCGTTTTATGTTGTAGCCTTTTAACATCTCCTGAAACGTTCTTCCACAAAAGCCTAATTTCTTTTTGATTCTCGAAAACTTTGACTCTCGAAATAAGGATTATCATTCCCCTGCAGCTTTAACTTTCCAGATCCTAGACAATTTACTACTTTCTTGCTTAATAATAATAATGATAATAATAACACAAATATAAATACTACTGCTACTACTACTAGTAATTATTAGAGTACTACTGCTAATAGCAATACTATTAACAACAGGGCGGATTAAACCAGGTTAACAGGATAAGGAGTTCGGAAAGACTCTTGCCCAGACAAAGTTGCCTCGTTGAAAAGGGGCGACCGGCTCGAGCTCCCGGGCGTCTTCGGGAACTCACACAAAGCGCTTTCGACAAACGAGAACTCCCTCCACCTCCCCTTCTTTCTTCTCCACTTCCCTCGATTCCACATTCGCGCGAGCGCGCACGCAAATTTCCGCTCTAGCGGGACTTTTCCAACTTCCGATCACATTTCGCCAACAATGCTCGTCGGTCACACCTCGCCGAAGACGCTGCTTGCGACCTCGCGGGAGAAGAGCGTCTCTCCTTCACTCGCCGTATCCATCAAACTTTTCGTCCTCGCCTTCTCCGCCAGAGCGAACGAGCGTCTATTAAACAACAATTATCCGCAGGCGGCTACACGCATTACCATAAAGAACACCCGAGAGAAAGTGTTTGAGAAGAAACGAGAGATGCCAATTATCTCGTCTTCCCCACTTATACGCCCGTGATCGTCTTTCACCCCAGCCCGGCTTCAAATTTCGTTTTGGTTTTTCACATTTATATTCACACGTTGTTCTGAAACGTATTACGTCAATTCACATTGATTAGACCCATCGAAAACCATGCAGCAAGACATGCAATTAAAACAATAACAGGACAAGTTTGTTGCAATCACGCGAGGATGTCGACTTGGAAACACTTTCCTAACTGATTTTTGTTTTATTTTATTTGTGCTTCCCCAAACGCTCTTTGATCTGCCGAACAGCTGGTCGAGAAACCTCGAAGCATCGATTTCCTCCGAAAAATCCTGTCCGAATTCCGACTTTCCCGCATTTCAACTTCCCGACACGTCCAACTCAAAAATCGTCCACTGCTCCCCAGAAATGGGGAAAGCTGTTGCGACAGATTGCGCAGTCGTTCGCGACTCGGTAGGCCCGACTTCCCCAAACGTGCTTCCCCAGAGGGAAATTCGTTGGAAAAGCTCCCTCTCTTCCCTAATGGGGAAGGAAACGCTTTTGTCTGGAGTTGGGAACACTGAGCTGACTCTTCCCCGCTCTCTCCCTGTCAACTTCCCCCTCTCCCCTTTGAATAGCGCGTATGCGGCGGTGGTTATGACGGCGCGCTAACAAGGTTTTCCCCCCGTGCCGACAATGCAATCCAGACAGTAATTAGGCCACGTTTCCTCCGATTTAGGGACTTTGGGGATGCGAGAGGGAATGGGGGTCACGCCGAAAGAAAGGCTGGTCTTGGAATCTGCCGTAGTTAGTTAGGGTTTCTCGTTTACGGTGGGGACGACGGCGTCCTAGTGCAATGTCGCCTCCATTGAGCCGATGGGTGTTTACCTTCGCTAAACCCTGTAATCCCTTTACCGGGAAGAAAAGTTGTGTTAGATGTCTTTACTAGAAAATGTGTCTCGCAACTCGTGTTATTCAAAAAGTAAGACGTGTTTGTCATTCATGTATTTATGCGACTACCTTTTTCATTGGACTTTTCTCCCCCTTTATTTTCGGAATAATTTACAAACTTTCTGACCATAGTTTTACTTTATTTTTTTCTTTTGGTGTGTGGTGTCCGCTTTCTGGTTTTTGGCCCCCTTGTTTTTCCTTGGGGTTTTGTGCGTCTAAGGTCTGAGAAATCATAAAGGAAAACTTGGTTGTTGCTCAATGATAACACGTATGTTCGGTTGAACGCGCGTTAAATTTGTTTTCATAAGCTTGAACGCGCTTTGAAAACAGATCAAACACGCCACTCACGCGTAGTTGGAACCCTGCTGGCCCACAGAGACAAAATCCTCAGATCGGCTCACGCTTTGTGCTTGTCAATAGACTAAACTCTCGCCTTGGCTTCAGCGTGCAGCCGAGGGGTCACCTTTCAGGTTTATTGGGTCACCACCTTTCTCGCTGGGTTATTGCCAGAGTAGCAAAGCAGTAACTTTGCAACCTTTTTTTTATCCCTCTCTGTCTCTTTTTATCGGCCAACTGTTTTATTGGTGCCGGGGCGATTGACTTGACGCGAGGATTTCCTGCGTGCCGTCTTCTTTTATTGCCCCTTACCACCCGTTTACTGCCTCAAAGACCGTCGACGTGGTCAATTTTTTATCGTAGGAAGTCCGGGGAGTATATGCTGGGCCATTGTTTCCTTTTAACGCGATAGGGTTTAAGAGCTTGTGTCGCAAAAAATCTGGCGTCGGCATCGGTGTCGGTGTCGGTAAGCGAAAAATCCCATAATACAACGCGAGCAAACCACGTGTGACGTCACACGTGGCTGTGACGTATGACTCTATCGTCCCGCTAAATTTGTCGGGAAACATTTTCCGCTAAACTTAGCGGATAATATCCCCGCCAAATATAGCAGAAAATTATCCCGCCAAATTTAGTGGAAAATTTATCCGCCAAAATTAACAGAACATTTTCTCGCCAAATTTAGCATAAAGGTTTCCCACAATGTTATAATAAAAACAAGTGACGTCATGTGACGTCACGTCACACATGACGCTACCGACTAGACCACGCACACACGCTTGCACGGCTTGGGAACCAGCGCGGGTTTGTATGAGAAGGCTTTTTCGAACGGGGCCCGATAACACTACACCGTTCCACTATTAAAGGCGAAGCTTAAGTGTCCCCCAAGTTTTTTTCTCATTGTTTTTACCGCGCTTTTTTTTGTTGTTTGTTTAGGATGAAAGTGTCGCTAGGTCTCACTCTGGTGTTACCGTGTCGGTTTTGTGGTATTCAATGAAAATCACCGATAGAGCCATACTTAATATAATTTTGACAAATCGGATGGCAAAAATTAGGACACCTAAAAGCACGATTGAGCACTTGTGGTCCTTTACTCATTTATTCCTGGCATCTTATCTGTCAATACGACGGATTCTGCAAAACTGTTGAGAGGGTACTGCTGAAGCTGCTGAGGAAGCAGAGGGGGTGCGGAGAGCTCATAGCTGGTTTATGAAGTCATATAAATTTGACACTAGCTTCACTTACTGACAGAGATCGGGAGACATGAAATGAATGGGCTGCCATGGGCATGAAGTGTGTGGCTAAGCTTTGTCTTTGTACGCTTTGTTCTATAACCGGTGAGTACCAACTAGCTCAGTCTTCAAAATTTCGGGTGCACTGTAGTCAGTTCAAGTCACTAGCTACCATTATATTGCAGCGTCCTCACGTGGAGTTTTATTTGAGCAAAAAACACAAACAAGGAAAACGTCCGAAACAGAATAAAAACAACAGGTATTTCTATTAATGTTTTATTTAGCGTGCTTTATCAAAAATCACCTATAGCACTCTGTCCTTCGAATGTGCAGAATTCGGAAAAAAATAAATCGTAATAACGTAAATGTTTCTCGATGCTTTATATAAAAAAAAATACTGCGCACTCGGGGCGCATTGGTTGGCATTTGAGTGACGTCTACACGATTTCCATATTAACCACATATTCTGTAGTGTCTGAAAAACGTCAAAAAAAAAATATGGGCAGCGATTTTATCTCTAAAGTTTTATAACGTAGGAAATGCCGTAGTTAAGAAACAATTTTTTTTAATTTGTTTGGGAGACAATTAACAGCCGTGTCGGGAAGGGAAGAGCCTGTATTTTTATCAATCTAGCGGGGACACTGGCTGGGTTCACACAAATGCGATCATAACGCATCGAATCGGACAAGGACCAATCACACGCACCCTGTATTCCCACTTCTTCTTCTTCTACCCATCTACTACCACTCAAAATAGTGAAATCTCGATTCGATACGCTACGATCGCATTCATGTAAACGTTGCCCATGTAAACGCAACCACTCACATTTATTCGTTTCACCATAGGTCCGAGCTCCGGGCATTCAGCAGCCCTGTCAACCACGCGCTCGTGCACTGCAAGCAATTTTCAGGGCCAGATGCTCGCGCTGAAGGAAGTTAGAGCCTACGAATGATATTTATTTCCCCGCCAAGTTTGAAACTGAATCGGCGTACAGGTCTCGTGACGGCAGGTCACGTGACATCAATCTTCCCGCCAAATTTAGCGGCGAAGCTGAACTGGTAGTATATAAGTCAAGTGACGTGAGTTATCCCGTCAAGTTTGACGGAAAAACTGAATTGATGTATAGGTTTTGGTGCGTCGATTTCTTTGCTAGATTTAGCGGGAAATACACGGGCGGACAGCGTGGATAACATTTTAGGAATGGGGGAAAGGGGGGGGGGGGAGATTCGGTAAAAAGTACTGTTGACATAACTTCACAGAGTGTTTCAATATCGGTTTTTGATATTGGAGGCTAAAGGCCTCGTAGGCGAAAGAACGGAGGTGTCGATGGCATGTGGCATCGACACCTCCGTCATTCTTTCTGGTTTTAATTGTGAACAATCGATTGTAGGCTAATGGAACATGAAGATAGAAAGCTATACTACACCATCATCGTGAACAACCAACAAGTTGTTCATAACAAAGTATTCCGCAATGCTTAATCACACATCATAAATTCTAGCAGCAAAGTTGTTCTCGAATTATAGTTGTGTCCTTTCTTTTGTGCTAATATTGGTACATGCAAAAATGTTCACGCTAATTAAGCTTAACACAGGCTTATCTCCAGAGCTCATATGGCTGCTCTTAAATATGCGGGTCCTTTTAAAATTGTAGGCTGGCGGAAGTAAATATAAAGCGAAACTTCGTGCAACATAACAAAAAAATCTTTAAAATAAATTTACGAAAAAATGTCAAAAAATGTGTACGCGCCTGAAGCACTCACTCGAGCACTTACGGAGAGGGTGCAGAACGCAGCATAGTCTGTTTTATGCTCTTCGTTTTAATTTGTGCACTCATAGTGTATAAAGTAAGAAGAAAACTGAAGGTGGCCCGGCACAATTTATACAAATTTTAAGACCTTAGGACACCACCTCACGCCTGCTCTTTGAATTGCATAGTCATTAGCATATTGACCATGGCTTCGAAGTGCCTCACGCCCCCTCTGTCATTTCTGCTTCAGTGTGTCGTGTGGCCCGCCATTCTTGAACCTCGCTTGTTCTTTGCCAGTAAGTTAAACATACTTTTTTAATATTTGAATTGATGATGTTTTTCGAGCACACCGCTTCCCTCGTCGTTCGGAAGCTTCAAAAGATTATCCCTGATTAAAGTTGCATAACCTTCCATTACCCGCCAATTTGTTCGACGTCGGAACGAAACGCAATAAAATGTGCATAAATGCACGGGCTAGAAGACCGTCCTTCATCTCGTAATGCGGACCCTTAAGCCGAGTTTCTTTGAAAGCATCAAATGACACGAATTTGAGTTTTTTTTTCCTTGTTTTTAAGTGAAATGAGAATCCTGAGTTTTATTAAGCTTGCGGGTTGTCGGTACAACGTGAGAGCGTGCGACAATACAGTGGCGCCACGGTGCGGCTCGTACGAGAAGCATATCACATAGACTACGGCCGGACTGGCATAGTCATCCTGTGTAGCAGCCAGCCTTTTTAATCAATGTCAGCTTACATGACCACAGCACTAAACAAAACGTTTGGGGCCACAGTCGGCGCTAACGTTTGTTCACACGAGACCCGGATATTCCGTCCATGCGATGTCGAAAAGTTCCGCAATCATCTCAATCCCAGTACATCTACTCGATCCGCCAGCGAGCGAAGGGCAATCCGATAACAAGGGGAACAAAACCTACTCCTCAAGTTGATTTTATCAATTACTGGCACTGGTGAAGTGCGTCCCGTTGGGATTTCCGGAGCGTCGAACACACGACCGCTTCATAGAGGCCACTTCCAGCACAGACGAGCGAAACACATGGCGTTATTACTGCCGCCGTTGCCGTTTACAACCGCGGTACACACGATTGAACCCGAGATCCGAGCAGTTTCCGCGGGTCGAATGACTTGAGAACACATACAGAGCAGCGCTGGACGTGGGTAGGTTTCAAATGTCAAGGTGTCAAGCCTTTACTCCGGAGCTAAACTGAAAAACACGGCCGCGGGTATAGTGCACAAGCGGCGAAGACGCTGCGAGTGCATTAGAATTGCACGGAGCAGGCAGCACTTTAATGTGCCGCATAACGTGGACGCTGTCCCTGGTGGCACAGCCAGCCGCCTTCTACGTTATACGGTTCTGGCCCCCCAAAAAACAGTTACTCTAGCCGCCAACAGTGTGCATAGCGAGTTTCGGCAATATGGAGGAGCGCGGGCAGAGCTATGGCGTGCACCAGACGCAGACAGAGGGCTTGGCATACTCTCTTGGCCTACCAGAAGCCGCAGATAATAACCTAGCGGTGGTTCTTATCAGTGCGTTAGAGTTCACTGTAGTAACTTTTGAGGGTCGAAAGCATGAGTGATGTTTCCAATGCGGTCAGGCAAAATGGTGGAAGAAACGAATCTGATGCTCGAACTTCTGTTTGTTTTGCTCAGACGGCAGATGCATGCTGCTGACCATACAAAATCGACGCTAATCCCAAGTTGTCCACGCCGCGTTTGGAAGATTGGGGCGTTGGTTAGTTTGGAGCACGCATTCGGTTTTCTTTCCACCATTCTGTATGACCGTGATTGAAACATCACGTGCGCCATATTTTCAGTCATCCAGAGTTGCTACATTTTAACTCCAACGCACTGAGAAGAATAGTTTCTCGCGAACCCCCACCAGGGGATTATTCGCGGCTTTTGGCTGCTCACTTTGGAATTTGTGAGCACGCAACCCGCTTTGGCCAATGGCACCTCCTGATCTGCCTCCAGTACTCTACCCAAGATGGTCAAACTTGTCTCGTTGCTCAGTGCTCCCAAAGAAATACGACTGACTCCGTGTCACGGCAAACCAAAAAGAACGTTTATTACTCCGTGGCTCCGCACAAGCCACGGGCCCTACTGCACGCGCGTGCGTGCCTCGCTTATAGGAAGCGGAAAGTTCAAAGGAGGCTCACGCCACATCTCCCTTTGGGGATAAATTAGAATTTCGAGTAGTCTGTAGTTATTTACCGAACCGCTGGGGGGCAAATACTTTTCTTCCAGCCCTCGACACTGCCACGGGGACTCTGCCGTCCTGCGTCGATGTCTGTGACTGCAAAGCCTGCGACAGTGTCGATGGGTGCTCTGTGACGTCTTCCCCGCGGGTAAGGCAGGTCCGTCAGGAACGGTCTTGTTGGCTGGCCACAACACCAACAAGTCGCGTTGACCAGAATGAGCCAGAATTTGGTTGAGGGCCCTTCGGTCGCGACGGACGTCCGCTCTTGTGGTTCTGACCCAGTAAGACCTGAGCTTGTCCGCTTGGCAGAGGACCTCGCTTGGGCACTTCAGGTCCTTCACCCATACAGTCGATCCGGAAATCAGTTTGGGCAGCCGCCGAGCCGCATGTCGGCGGTCGAAGTGTGCCCGTTGTCGCTCCTTGGCTTGACGGGCGCGTCTATGTCGTGACGTTGTTGTTGACTTGGCCAGGAGTCGGAAGATCTGGGTACATTGAGACCCATGTCCGCAGACATCGCCTCATGAGGAGTTCAGCTGGACTCCTCCCGGTAGGACCCGGGGTATCCCGGTACGCGAGTAGAGTCCATGTACGGGTCCTCTGCTTTCCGAAACAGTCTATTTATCGTCTGCACCGTGCGCTCGGCCTCTCTGTTTGTCTGAAGATGACGAGGGCTTTCCAGCCAAAGAGCAGCTGAAATCACGGCGACGTGCCGTGACATGCTGGAAAGACACTTGCTTAATCATCTATTAAAGTGTCTGGTTTCGCTTCCCGCCTGGCGCAAACGCTTTTTTACAGCGATAGCCTCCCCCCCCCCCGGCTCAAAGCCAATCAGTGTCGAGTCTCGCGGCCACGCATTTATCCGGGCTTCACGAAATGCCCAACACCTAGCCAAAGAACGTTTCACGTTAATATGAGATAACTATGCTGCTAGGACACATTGTATATTCCTATATTTCTGCTAGATTTGCTTTTAAAAATGTCGCGATCGTTTCGTAGATCAATCGATTTATATGCGGGACCCTCGGATCCACCCCATTCGGCAAGGCCACCATGTTTGTTATCTCCGTGACGTCATTCGCCCAATGCACGGAGTTCCCTCGCACGCACTCACAAACTTGGCTCTCTCGGAGTCTCGTGCTTCAGCTTCCTCGTTTACCTTCCGCGTTTCGAGCATGCGGTTCGCGTCGATTACGTCTACGGCATCGCTCGCTTCGTATAAGTCTTCGACACTGATTGCAGCAGCGATAAGCGTGATTGTTATCAATAAATGTTGGAAGCTGGTCATTTTGACTGCGACTCGCTGGCGACCAGCTCCAGCGACGACGAGATTGTCACGGACAAACTGATCGTGGTGGCCGCCGTCCGCGACGATCTCGCACGTGCTTGCTGGGTGGAAAGTCAAAAGGCCGGGAACGAGAGCGAGAGTAGCGTTGGAGTAGCCGAGTTGCGTAAGAAGTTTTGATCGTTCCATGGCGAGGCGAGCTTAGGGCGAGCACGGTGGCGCCTCGAATGAACGTTCATGATCACGTGGTTCATGGGTATTATGGTGTGACTAACTTGGGTAGTGTTGACTGCGCGTTACCTTTTCGCCAGAACTGGAAATTGAAGCTAACGAAAGCCCGCTGGGATTCCATTTCCCATGTATTTTATCAATAAAGGCGACGTGGGCGTTATTTTGTTTACATGCCACTACTAGAAGCTCGTTACATGGCACGTAAACAGCGTCTCGGTAAAGATCATGGCCCGGGTCCGGGGAAAAGCTCCTGCCCCCCCCCCCCGGATGTCACCAGGGGGGGCACGGCCCTGATGACCCCCCCCCCGAAGTCTACGACTATGGGTATAATACAAAGCTCGGGGGAGGGGTATCCCCTGTTTCACTATCAGGGATGTAGGAAAAAGCGTGCGCGACGTCATCAGTGCAGCCGTTCAATCGTCTGACCCCACGGTGTTGCTCGCTCGCTCTCCGATGAAGCTCGCTACAACTTTGTGTTTCACAATCTCGCTGGAATTTGACCACCGGGGAGTTTGGATGATTGACATCTCGTCCCACGTCACGCCATCGTCGCGAGAGTCCTATCAGCACGATCCGCGAACTTTGGCCTCATCTTTGTGTTTGACGAGTTTAGCGACCCTGATGAATAAATTTGTTTTCACGTACTAAATCACACGCAAGTTCTTGTTTATGGAAAATGCCGTGTGTGAAAGTGCCGGAGCCTTGCAGTTAAACTGGGTGTATCTTCGTATTTATTTTTGTAATAAATAAATACGAGGATTAACCACCAATTTTAAAAACTTCGAGGGTCTTGCCGCCGATTTTGGTTCTAAGTTAAGATTACAAGTCGTACGTAGTTATAATTCGTAGTTTTATTAGTATTTTATACCTGAAACGTCTTCAATTTTTTTAAGATACCCAGCACCACTTGTTATAGTAGAATTTGACTTTTACAGGAAGAAATAAAAATAAACAAAATACGAACGACATACGCATGCATATATACATTTGACCATATGTTCCAACTATGGCACCTGCTGTGCAAGCGGGCGCTTGCCAATATATTGTGTTTGTCACTGTGCGTGTGCGTGTGTGTAAAATGAACTCGCGCCGTCGGTCCTGCAAAGTAAGTGCCCCAGATAATCGACGACTCTACTTAAAATTTACTTCATCTTCGTACTCGCCGCGGGCCCCCTGGCGTCAGGTTGACTTCTTTAGCGTTCCTTTTGCTCCCTCGATGTTTGATTTCTTTTCAATTTTTATTTTACGTTCCTTTTGTTGTATTTTCTGGGTGGGCTCTAACATGTCCCCCTAATGACGTAAGACACGGAAGCAATTTACGGCAGTACGAACACTTAATGAGACCGTTCCACGCTTTGTTTTTTGTGGGCCTCCGTAACGGCGTTGTAAACATACGCAGACCTTAAATACGGCAAGATGGAAACAAAACGCGACAGCATCGCGAACGAAGAAACACGAATGTAAACGTGCGTGAAACGAGAAAGACTATAGTATTATATTTCTTTTCCACGCCAATTTCTGGCGGTGCGTCTTTAGAACGAACGAGCGCACGGCAGAGTGCATTTGACGCTTACTCCTTCGCGCTGAAATTTGGGCCTTGACGCGTTTTTATTGAACACGCGCATTTTCGGCGTGCTCCGGGGAATTCAACGTTGTCCCACCGAAAGCTGATGCGGCTCTACTTTCAAAGTCTTCGTCAGTTTCCATCTATGTTCGGAACACTTTGAGGTACTTAAGAACATTCTTTTAATGTATAGCGTTTTATCCGTGCTCATAAACAAAGCTGAGGCAATCACCGAAATAAAAGAGCGAGTGACGACAGCAACATCAGTTTGTAACTCGGTTCTTATTTAAACGCATGTTTTCGTTACCTTAACGCAGTGTTTAAAAGAACTGACGGCCAAATCGTGCTGTTTGCCTTGATCAAAGAACGCTGCTTTGTGATGACGCCATATTTTCTGAAACCTGCCTTTAAGGCTCTCATTGAGCTTTTTTTTCTTTTTGCATGCGTCCGTTTATTTGTTTGTTTGTGCAGTTTTTCGCTATATTAAGCGTTGAAAGAGATGTCACAGTGCCAAGTCGCGGTATCACATGTGAGAATGCAAAACTTCCGAATAAATATTTAAAAAAACATTTTTTAAAATTTTATTTTTGAAACATTGAAAGTTTTCTTTAGCAAGAGTAATCCAGCAGTCTTTTAAAAGTTCACTGCACAGATCACCAGCGGCAAGAGTGTTTCGCAAGTTTTCAGCATACTTGAGGGTTCTGTCAGTTTAGCAGATTTTTATACATATCTGGCCAAAGCAATACCCTCTTCATCATACTAAATGCCCTATTGGGTTTACTGTATTGGTTAATTTACAGCGAACGTTTGTTAATTATGGTGTCATATGACAAAAAATGTATGTGCATATATGGCGTGCAGTAGCGGAGGCTCTTTGCGTATGTTCGTTAACTAAGGGTGTGACAATCTAATAACCGGGTAATATGTTATAGATTAGTTAAAGGGGCAGTGCAACGATCGACTTTTTGACTTGTTTTAATTTGCACCGAACCTGAGCGCATTAAACGTAGTAACTTAATGAAATTTTTCTTTCTCGAATTTCACTGTATTTTAAAAGTTATAGGCAATCTAAAATTACAAAAACTAACAAAAAATAACTTCCTTCCTTACGTCCTTGGTTGCTCGAGTGGCCGAGAACTAGAGGAGGGGTAGTGAGCTCAGCGAGCGGTCACGGCTGCCGCACGCCGTGTCGACGGCTCAAGAGGGCGCCACTAAGCATGTGCTCGATAGGCTGGATGAAGCTGGCGGCCAGGGCGGCTCGATTGTATTTCGCTGCGCGATTAAACACTATTCGGTATGACACTTCATTGGCCACAAGCGACAGCAAACACGGGGTGAAGATCAGTTCAGAACGGGAGCCACTTCGCGCTTCCATACCGCCAAACGGCCAAACCGCAAGCCAAACATGCTCGCCGAAGGTTTTCGGAACGCTCGGAACCGGTCGGATCCTCGAGCCCATACGACCGCAGCGCTGCCGCGTACATCCGGGACCTTTCTACGACCGCCGCTCGCCGGTGCCTGATCCCACTACATCTTTCTAATCTGCGCCGCCTTTTCCACCGCTTGGTGGCGGGTATGTCAACGGGTCATCCCTTGCTTTCCGTACTTTATAAACTGCATTTGTTTCTTCTCTGATCTAAAATGCTGAACAAAAACTACTTTCATAAATAATTGAAACGGTTCGCGCCACATAGATTTTGTATTTCGGGAAAAAGTTTTTTAGCGGTTTTGATTAGTAGTAGGGCCAGGACCAAAAACGTCAAGATGTCGTCACATATCGCGCGCTTTCGGCACCGGGGGTCGGCTCTGCAGGTGGAGAAGGCTTCCGCGTCGTCCGGTTAAAATATGACGCGCTGATATTTAGTTACTTTCTCCGTGCCCGCTGGCTTGCCCGAACCCCGAGGGACGTGAAAACCACAAAAAAAGGTAGACGCTTAAACATGATTGCAGGGCCCCTTTAAGAAATTGTCTTCTTCACAAGCATGCACACACTACATGAACCAAAATCAGGCAGCACTAAGTTATCACTCTTCTGTTTTAAAGGATTCTGAACTTTATATGTATACTGTAAACGTCCTAATTTTCACGAGGACATAATTTTCGCGAATTTCGCGAATCGCCTACAATTCTCGAAAAATAGGTCCCGTGAACAATTTCCGGTAAAGTGTAAACACATTAGAATCTATATTGAGATCGCACAGCGTCGCAAAAATTAGAACCCGCGAATTATTTCTAAAACTTCGGCTTTGACCTAAACCGCAAAATATTGAGCCCGCGAAAAATAAGCCGTTTACAGTACATATATATATATATATATATATATATATATATATATATATATCAGGGGTGTCGAACCGGAACCGAACCGAACCGAAAACCGGAACCGAACCGGTATTTTTTCCGGAACTGAACCCGAACCCGAACCGTTATATTGTTATCGCGATGAACCCGAACCGGAACTGAACCGGAAAAAAATAACGGTTACCGGCTCATGTCAAAACGGTTCGGCCACGCGCTGTTGACAATGAATGTGCTATCAATGCCATTTGTTTTTTAAGTGCCGTCAACTGACACACACCTCGCTTACATATTTTTCTTCTCCACTCAGTCTTAGGAATATAAACGCTGCATCCATGAATCTTGACAAACGCTGCATCCATGAATCTTGACATAGGAACCAGTATTGCGCTGGTCGCGGCTTGCACGGAAGAAAAAAATTGGAAGGCTGTGCAAAAAAAAAAATCGCGTCACGGGATTTCATTTTTCTACAATCTCGTAAATCCTAAATGCTGCTGTGTGCTCATTTCATAACACGTTTCTAAAACGTGATGTTGCAATTTTTTATTTTTTATTTTGATGTTGTTATTTTGATGTTATTTTGATTTTGTTATTTTGATGTTGCAATTTGTCATTTATAATTTCCGAACCGGTTCGCGAACCGGTTCGCGGATCGAATTAATCGAACCGGAACTGAACCGGAACAAAATAAATTTACCTGAACCTGAACCGTAACCGAACCCGTATTTTTTTCGGTTCGACACACTGATGTAGTATAGAGGGTGCTTCACGAGAGGATAGATCGATATTGCGAAAACTACGCGTCGCAACAGAAAAGGCTTGCAGTGCTTTTTGGTCCTGGATCATTGTCCTATTTAGCGAAAATGATTAAGTCCGAGATAATTGAGATTGTTAATTATTTTTGCGTAATTGACTTTTTTAATTTGTGTTTAAGGGCATGGTTTCAATAGAAGATTGCTCAGCATCAGCGAAAACACTAAATCAACAAATTTCAGACCGATAGAAGGCACGCGAAGCTTTTACGGCTTTCTGAAATACCGCACAATTTGACGGGTTTTAGTTTCGGTTTGCTATCTGAGCGCATCTCGGCCCCGGCAGCACCGCGCCCCGTGGAGATAGTGCAACCAGCTCTCTGCTGCGTCGCGCGATGACAGCGCAGCAGAGGTTGGTTGCACTATCTCTCCACGGGGCGCGCTGCCGCCGGGGCTGAGATGCGCTTCGATAACAAACCGAAACTTAAAAACCCGTCGCATCTGTACGGTTTTTCAGAAAGCCGTAGAATGCTTCGCGTGCCTCCTATCGTTCTGCAATTTGTTGATTTAGTGTTTTTTGATAATACTGAGCAATTTTCTAATTGAAACCATGCCCTTAAACCCAATATTAAAAAAGTTAATGAC
Organism: Ixodes ricinus; assembly: GCA_037355805.1. Classification (NCBI taxonomy): domain Eukaryota; kingdom Metazoa; phylum Arthropoda; class Arachnida; order Ixodida; family Ixodidae; genus Ixodes; species Ixodes ricinus. The sequence continues at coordinate 100,172 of JAZHYW010000967.1, forward strand.
GCAAAATAATTAACAATATAATTATCTCGGACTTTAATAATTTTCCTAAATAGGGCCACTGGCCCAGGACCAAAACGACACAAGCCTTTTTTTGGTGCGACGCATAGTCTTCGCAATATCGAATGTGTCCATCTCTCGTGGAAACACCCTGTATATATATATATATATATATATACCAGGGTGTCACAATAAAAATTTAGTATGTTTGTTCACCGCAAAAATCAACTAGGCATTGCCGAACGCTCATTTCTCCGCCCAGAGGTAGCGCTAGAGGTCACAACCAGATGCCGAAGTTTCATCCCGAACGGACACGTACCTTATTCGAAAGTTATAAGTGATGTTCTGAAAATTTCAATGAGAAAATGGAGCCCATTTTTGCCCGTTTTCGGTTTCTGGTGCCATAGAGCCCCATGTATCAGAAAATTCCGTCGGCCGCCATTTTCCCATTGAAATTTTCAGAAAATCACTTATAACTTTTGATTAAAGTATCGGATCGGGCTGAAACTTTGGCGTCTGGTTGTGACCTCTAGCGCTACCTTTGGGCGGAGAATGAGCGTTCGGCGATGCCTAGTTTAATTTTTGCGGTAAAAAAAAAACCCTCTAATTTTTTTGTGACACCCTGTATATATTTTTTTTTATTTTTTTTTTTAACATCGATAGCTATATTGCTGCAAAAATTACACTAAAACAGCAGAACAGTGCTCATTTGGTGGATTCTTTTAGGGCAATGCAAACAGTTTGACGACAGATAGAGGCAGAAGACGACCTATTTTCTCTGTATTCCGTCATCGCACCGCTCCTTTTTTTGTGGACTAATAAATTGGAAATGGTATAGTGTACCTTCACCTCCTCTGTCGACGAAATGACGTGCGATATGATTATTTTTCGTTTTGGCATAGTGATTAACGACAATTTTCGAGTATGTTGCAGAAATTTCATGTAATAGGCTTGCTGATTACTGAAATAAATTGGGACCTTTTTTTTTCTCTCTTATTCTCGCCTATTACTTCAAGAAAATAATTTCTTTATTCGAACCTTCTTTTTTTGGCTTCTGAATCATTACTCACATGACAGCATGAGGTTACGCCACGTCAATTTCTTCGTTAAATATAGCGGAGAAATTCGCGCCATGTGCGATGTCATCTTACATGACATGACATGGTGTGACGTCCCGGTATCATGTCGTAGTGTCTCGCGATACCACGCGCACCCATTTTCCCGCTAAGGTAAGCTCCCCAAATCGACTGCTTGCTGTCTTTTATGCAGGTGTTTCTAGCCAAGGGTTTTAAAAAAACTCTGAAATATAGGTTATTTTTGAAAGAAATAAATCTCTTTTCTGGAAGAAACTGCCAGTCACGGCAGACGCCAACAATTGCACAAAAATAAATTAGCTACATATATAACTGAAAACGTACTCATAAACATTTTAAATAGTCAAACTGAACATATTTTTCAAATGAGAAGCTTGCTACGAGCATCTTACGAAAAACACTAAATCAACGAATGTTAGAAATATATGAGGTAAGGGTATCGGCCCCCGGGGAGCAGGACCGCTGGCGCAGAGATACGTTCCGATAAAAAGCGAAACCTAAAAACGCGTCAAAATTAGGGTTTCTTTTTTTTCTTTTTTTTTTTCACATTGTAAAAATATTGCTTTTGCCTCCTATATTTCTAAAATGAATTGGCGTAGGGGTTTTCTACATTTAAAAAACCCTACCTTGAGGGATTTTTGAAACCCTTCGTTGAAACATCTTGTTATAACATTACTCGATCGATCCATAAATATGTCCTTCTTTTTTTCTTCATTATGGAGCTTTAAAAATTGCAAGTCACTGCCGTTTTTTTTTTTTTAAATCTTTATTAGTTCAAATGTAGTTTCGAGCAATGGCAAACCTTGTATAAAGGGTCCTCCGTTGCATTGGTGCTAGTTGCGGTTGCGGTCTGCCGGCCGTCACGTTGTATTGGTGCTGGTAAAATGAATGATTTAAAGCTTCAGCGGCTATACGCAAAGCAACATACGCTGCGCTCAAAAAAAAAAAAAAAAGAAGAAAACCTTAGAGACGTGAGCAGTGGACACCGGCATAAACGGATAATGTGTGCATTGATGTGGCTTGACCCGCAGCATGGCGTTTGACGGACGAGCGTGAACATAAATGGCGTGTTCGTATAATGACTCGGTGACATGTAAAGCGAAGGCCGAAACGACCTTATGTTTCTCTTTTAAACGTCGATGAGGTTATGACGGGCCGCGGACATAACCATCTGTCAATGCAGCCTCTCAGTATGAGGTGTGATTGCAAGTTTAATGTTTTCATTCATTCATTCAATCATTGGTTTATTGATTCATTCGCTAATTTGTTTTGTTTATTTTAATTTTTGTGCTCACAAACAACAGATGCCTTGCTAATGATGCACAATGTGAGTTTACAACCTTTTTCTTCAGAAACATCTTAAATTCAATACATATTGAGACAAAAACGTCTATGTCCACTGCACCGAGTGTGTTATACAAGTATTGTATGCGGGTTATGAGGCTAATCGAAATTACTTGTTTTCCGTTTTTTTTTTTCGAAATTGCAATAATTAAAAGTAAAATAATTTTCAAAATCTGATTCTTTCAATATTTTCTTACAATATTTGTTTGTATGTTTTCGAATGTAGCAGACGAAATACAGGGTGTTTCTTTTTAAGCTTAACAGATTTGTTTAAATAAAACAACGAGAAAGCTACACTATTTTTCTCTGTGTATGTTATTTGAGTGCTTTTTGTCCATTCCCCCTCTGTATTGCCTTCGGGCCCTGAGGGAAAAAAATGAATAAATAAATAAATTCAATTTGTGTAGGTGAGTTATATGGCCGGAGGGACATGACATATGAGGTTAATAGTCACGATAAGTCGAATAATGCGCTAAAATTTGCTAATTAACTTTTTAATTCGTGAAAAAAAGACATTGTTTCAATTAAAAACTCCATGTGCGTCATCGGAAAGCTCTAAATACAGTCATTTTTAGAAAAACGTTCAGCGCTTGGGAAGCGCTGTACTGCGCTAAAGTTACCGCACATGCAACAGGCATTGCGTGGTAACTTTAGCGCACTACAGCGTGCGCCCGCACTAACCTGCGGGCGCATTCTCGCGCCGGTAGCCTTGCTCTTGCTGCACTATGGTTAACTGTAGCGCCACCACCGTTCTTCGACGTGCTCCGAGCCTTTCCAATATTGACTGATTTAGTGGTTTTCGATGACGCTCGGCAAGTTTCTTTTTTTGTATTAGAAGCATCAGTTTATTTGGAATAATTAAAACGTTAATGAACCCATTTTAGTTAATTAGCCGTCTCATCGTTACTATTAGGCCCCTATAATATGTCACCCTCGCCGCAAAACTCACGTGCACAAGCCGCATTAGAATAGCATCCACGGCCTTTTTTTTAACAAATCTGTTCAGCTAAAACAGAAACACCCTGTAGATTTATGTGTACTGGGTACATTACACCCGACTGAAGTAAGGTGGTAATCTTTCTGTAGCTGATGCTTAAAGCGACTTTTCGTCAGCTTATTCACGTCGTCCTCACAACAGAGTAAGAGCGCGAGCGCCGAAGCAGAAGAGTTAAAATGCCAAAGTGTCAACCGAAATTGCAGAGTGGAAGATGAAATCATTCATTTCTTTCGGAAGCCAACATTTCGGGACAGCACACGGTATAAAACAAACATAAAGAAACTGAAGATTCTTTTTTTTTTCTTCTGGTTTTATCCGATGTGGGTTCATCAAAAAGTTCCAAGTTTTGTCGACACACAGGTCGATACTCTAAAACTCCGAGAACCAGATCGAAAAAAGTTAGCATAACATTACGGAGACACCTCGCAGCATTTCAGCTGATACCAGGTATTTATTTCAAAAATTCACAGCATAGTAAAAACAAAAACAAAAAATTCAAATAAAACATCGAGCGCGACAAAGAAGAAAAGTTCTTGTCGTCTTTCGACGACTTTCGTTTTAAATTGCCTTATTTCTTATCACTTTTTTTAGGGAAAATGTAAATCGAATAAGTCTGTCAAACTCGTCCGGTTTTAGGAACTGATCGAACCCGACCCCCAATTCCTCGATAGTTTCTCGATTTATCGAACAACGAGTTATACGCAAATTCGTTCTTGTTTAATGTATTTATACCACCCTCCCCAGAAAAAAAAGCCCCTCTGATCGATTCTCATTTTCAGAAGGAATTCAAGCTCAGGACTATAGAGAAGGACACATCTTTAAATTGAGAAAACGAATGCACTACTTTCACATACACGCATACAAAGAAAAACAAGCACATTTGGGCACTCTCTGTTTCTCTCTCTGTCTCTCTCTCTCTCATACAAATATATATATATATATATATATATATATATATACATACATATACATATATATATATATATATATATATATATATATGTATATATATACCTTCGTAGTTTTCTACTCAACGCGTATAGTGGTACGTCCGGTGTGCCCCACTATCATTTCAGTTTTTAATGGCAGTATAGTTTCTCACTGCCCCTCCCCTTTTCCTACTACACCGAGACTGAGTACTTCCTTTGCTCGAAACTGCGATAATACAAAAACATAAGGAACACGCGAAATCCTCGCAAAAAATAAAACAAAAAATATTTCTCGTTATTCGCGGGGGTGAGCCCCCTTTTCCCTACCCCGGGTTGGGCGCCAAAACTAAATCGATACCACCCTCACAACCGTCCGCAGAGTCCGGCCGCCCCATTTATATATATATATATATAGAGATATTTTACTTGTCTCCTTTGTCTCATATCTTATTTTACTTCTTATTTTCTCACGAGTACGCGAAATTGGACGACGACGACGGCGACGACGACGAAGATCTTCCCGTCTTATGCTTGCTTCTTAGTGTCCCTTTCCTTCCTGTTCCTTCTCATTGCCGTCCATTTGGCCCCCGACCCTATCCCCTTTCCTCTTCCCCCCTTTGCTTTTACTCCCCCTTTTACGCCCTTTTTTGTTCCTTATTTTTCTCCCCCAAACTCTCTTTAGGCCTATTTAGTTTCTTGCCGCAACTGCGCCCCTCGTGTCTAAGCCGCTCTTTTCGACGCGTCTCAATTTCGTCCGTCCGTAGTTAAACAAAAAGGTATAAAAGGAAACTGAGTCAAAGAGCAGAGGGAAAAGGTTGTATGGGAGAAAGGGAGGACTATCTCGAAGACAAGATATAAATTTAACATAAAAAGTGGCGAAGTAAGAAAAAAAGCGAGTCGAGAAGGCTAGCACGGCCGACTGTCCGCCAGCCGAAATTTGTCCTCCTCGATTTGTCCGCGCGAGCTCTTTAGTTTTAATCTCCTTTAGTGTCCTTCACTTTTTTTATTTTTATTGGTCTTACGATTGTGTGTAGGTGCGCGCCTCTGTGCGTGACACCGTATGTCTGTGTGTCCGCCTGTGTGTGAGTGTGTGTGGTTTTATCTTCCGAAGAACAAGATGCTGGAAACTCTCAACTTTCCCAGCTGTTCTTCCATTGTTTTGTGCTGAATGTCTTTTTGTTTTTTATTTCTTTTATGTTTTTTTTAACTTTTTTGTGGTGTTTCCGACCTCAATTTCCCCAAAAAGTGACCCATCAATGTACACGAGTTGGTTCACTCATCTCTCGAAAAGAAAAAAAAAAGAAAAAAGAAAAGCGTAAAACAAGATGTTGCAATACTACAGAATAAGCGGAAAGAAGCTCTCCTCGGAAATTAAACGACGCAAACCAAGTAATTCACCTTTTTGTTTTCCAATTTTTTAACACTTTTGTTGATTTATCGTTTATCTAGACTCCTTACCCTTATCTAAATGTCCCTCCTGATTCAGTTTGATCTTTTTCTTTTTTTGGTACCCATTTTCGAAATGTGTGGGTTCTGAAAGGATTGTCAGTGCCTCGTCTCAAATGTAACATAGAATAACCACTTAGACTACTAGTGCGAGGCGGCTAGCTTGAACTCGAGCTTCCTCGGCAGGAGCTTGATCGTGCAGCCAAAGCAGGACCGTATCCTCCTCTATTAGGAGTATTCACTGGCGGCCATACCTGTGTGCGCGACTGCTGAGCGCGTGCTCACGGCGAGCTTCCGCAGTTCTTCTCCAACGTGCATTCCGCACCATCAAGATTGCTGGTCTTAGCAGCCTATTAATGTGATCTCGTTCTGAGCATGCGCTCTAAAGAGCACCCACAAATATGGCGTCCTGTGAATACTCTCTATAGTGACAAAGCCTGGCAGATCGCCTCGAGATGCGGCCGCAGAATGTGAAAAGGTAGAGCAGCAAACAAGAGGCATCAAACGGGCGCCCCGCTGCGGCGGGACGCCGAAACACACTTGTCCCGAGCGATGGAATGTCCGCTCGTGCTTCTCGCGTTCCTCGGGCTACCGCTTCGTTTCTCGTCGGGTTTGAAAACCATGTTTCGGGTCCTCGCCGCTGCAAAAGCTGTGCGCTGACTACCGGCTCCCCGAGAAATGATCTGTGCTACCAGATCCTCGCGCCCCAAATCTGCGACCGGGCACTCTGTAGCTCCGTCATCGAATTGCCAGGTTTTGTGAGTATAGAGGAGGCCATGGCAGGACCAAGGGCAAAAAGCTCGCGATTATATTCTGTGGGCGAGTAGTCCATATCAGGGTGAGACAAGGCTAAGGCATAACACGTTTTCATAGACCTTTTATTTGTGATACTTCCAGTGCCAATTTTTTATATTATTTTGCGTGACCTAAGATTCAATCTACTGAACACTGAGAGGGCTAGCCCGCTGATATGCCTTGCAATTGCACACTAAAGCTATCAACTCCATGAACCTTTACATCTGTCTGTGCAAGTGTGCTTTATTACAAGGGTATCTTTTCTGGTCAATGTTACACCTCACACCCTAGTGTCTTGACCGTGGCAATAAACCACTATACACTCGAGGTTAAATGCCGGTTCTTCGGTCACTTATATCCAGGTGATCGAAGCTCAACTTTCTCCCGGCTATAAACGGTCTAGTTTCAGGCCGCTTACAACCGGGAGAAAATTTACCACTTCCTGCATACTCCATGTTGGAAGTATATAAGGTAGGGGTCTCGGCCCCGGAGAGGAGGACCGCTGGCGCAGCGATGCGTTCCGACAAAAAGCGAAACCTAAAAAAGCGTCGAAATTAGCGTTTGTAGGTTTAGCAACGGTTTCTTGATAACGAGAGCACGGGCATGCGGATTCTAGACAAGAGCCTTTGAAAACTCCACTGAGATCGGTGCTAGAAACTGCCATATCGGCAAGAATCATCGCAGATTCGACGCAGCTTTCCTTTTCTGGCAGAAATGCGCGTTTTTTTCCTCTCAGACGATACGTAAACAATCCCGAAGTCCCTCAGCTGTGTTTGAAGATTTGTGTTTGTCCTTTGTCCCCCTTGTTCACCTTCTCTGGGGATTACTTTCGTCATTCCTGTCCAGTTCGCTTGCACCTTAGCATTTAATTGCATTATAATCATATTCCTCAGTCTTTGATCGCGTTCATTATAAACGATGACATTGTAAACTGCCAATGAACAAGGGGGGGGGGGGGTCACTGAACTTTGCGAGTTGCTGGCGAGCCCCGACCGTCCGAAGTCAAAGCAGACCGTCTCCGAAAAGGCGAGGGGGTCACAGACAGACAAAGTGAAAGACGGCTCAACCTCGCCGACGGCGAACCTTTTTTTCCTTTACTCCTTTTTTATGTTTTTTGCTTCACCAGAAGAAAAGAGGCGAGCATGAGCTGCATACACGAGAAAAATCGGTTTTGCTTGCTTTTCCTGGTTTGTCAGAAGAGGCCGTCTTTAAAATCCTTGTTTGTGTCGATTTCTTTTTCTCCACGTACAACTGGAAGGAGAAAAAAAAACAGCAATTCCGTCGGGCCAATTATATTGAGGATATTAAGCCGAAGAAACAAAAAGGCCGTATATATGCTTAAAAATTATAGAATAAAAACATATAAGACGTACACAGACGACCACACTCTTTCAAATAGAAACGACGTTTGATTCTAGTGACAAAAATTCAAGCTCTGCTCGAAATATTTACCCAGATAAGGAGGGAGGGGAAAGGAGAGGGGGAATAGGAATGGGAAACGGATAGATATACGATTAGGAGCGGACCCTAGGAAACGGGCGGTGGCTTGCGCCATCTACCCAGTGTTCTTTATTTCTGGCGCTCGAGCCTCCCCGACCGACGTCAGAAGAGTAATTGTCTATGAACTATCTTCCATTTCGCGAAAAATACTACCACAGCCGACACTACAATCCGATGAAGCCAATCAATCAGCACCCAAAACTGCATCGTCATGATGCTCGTCGTCAGCGTGCGTTTACTATCACCGGGCTGAACCAATCACGCGACGAAAAGCGCAAGATCGGCACGCATTCACTGTGCATCATTGCCATGACGATTCACTTTGGGCCCTCACTCTAAAAAATGTCTGTGCGTCTACTTTCACGCACACAACTCGGGGAGGCAATCACCGCAACTTAAGAGGCAGCTCAGCGAATGACGATGCCGAAACATATGTTAAGACCAAGAAACGCGGTCTGAGTTGTGACATTAAGCAATGCAAAACGTGACGCTTGCATTGCTTAATGTCACAACTCAGACTGCGTTTTTTTGGTCTAAACATATGTTTCGGCATCGTCATTCGTCGAGCTGCCTCAGTAGGTTGCGGGATTGGCTCTCCGAGTGTTGTGCGTGAAAGTAGACGCACAGACATTTTTAGAGTGCTTCTTGATAGCCTGCATAGGACCGCAGCGCTGCTGGAAATCGATCAGAGGGCTTGGCCAATCTCCATCGTCTGAATATCATCGAACAACCAATAAGATTGCAGCATCAACCCGTGCGAACAATCAAGAACCAATCAAAATCACGTAGCGACACATGCTCTTACGAGTTTCCATGTCCCTTCTTTCCCAGTATGGCGGAAAGAACTCGTAATTGCAGGCTTTGTTTGTGTCGTAAATTATCGAGTATAGTAAAAAAAAGAAAGTCATTAAACTAGGTTTTGTTTTTTTTATATATATTTTTTTATGCTTCGGCTGCCGAGCTGACTTCAGCATGTCAAAACTCAGTCAAGCAGACGGGGGGAAAAAAAGCGGACGATACGATGGCTGTTAATTTTTATTTTATTTTTAAGTTGATGCTCTGGGAAGCAACCCGTCGACAACATCACCTTCCCACCGCCTCTCCTCTTCCCCAAACCAACAGCAACTATCCAACAGCGAACGCGGTGAAGGACGTTGAATGCTCCTCGTCTCTAAAAATTGGGTCTAGAACGGGGAAGATGGAAATGACAGCTCTTCGGGGGGAAAGATGTCGTCTCCAGCCTTTACCACGAGTACCCCAAGACGACGGAAAGTCGGCGACGACGGGCCTACGTCTCAACCATTTCCGCCTTGTCCTTTATCTTTTTTTTATATTGCCTTATTTATATTTGTTTTGTGTTTTATGTATTACACGTTCTGTCTTCTTTTCGAGCATGTGTCACTTTGCTGCTCGCCGCGAAGTTTCCTGCACCGCTCGTCCGCCCTTTGCACACACCAAAACTTTGTCTTCGCAATTCTTCTTCTTTTTTTTTATGTGTGTTCTAGTCGGTTGAGCGCAGAACATCCGGCCACGTCTCGAAGCGTCGGTGTCGATCTGACGCTGTCTAAAACATCGGCGCTGGCTGTAAGAGCAACGTCTTCCTTAACAAGATGTGGACCCTGCTAGTGATACCCCTCACGTAAGGGCATGTGGGGTATTTCTTTCTTCATTTTTTTTCTTCGGCTCACCACTTGACGACAGACAGCAGCGAAGGCATCTTTTTTTTATTATTATTATTTCTTCTATATGACTGTTTTACTCTCACCCTGTGCAACCTACGTCAACAACAATGTTGAGGATAAAGGCATCAGCCACGCTCACGAAAAAAAAAAGTCTAGTTGATAAACCGCTTGCTTTTAAAAAAGCGTTCAGTTAAACAAACTGCCGACTAAACTTCTGTAAAATCTAAATTGGCCTATTTCTAACTTTGTTTGGTGGCCTCGTCAATCTTATCTTATTAACAAACTAGAATCGGTTCAAAACAAGGCAAGTTGTTTCATATCGCATGACTACTCTAGAAAATCCAGCACATCTGCACTAAAACCTGCCATCGACTTGTGCCCATTGTCTGAAAGAACTAATCTCTCCGGTCTTGTCATCTTCCATAAACTATTCTTTTCCTCCTCCTCTTTTCGTGACCTTTACTTACAGCCGCCATCGCACGTTTCCATGCCCCTTTTACCACAATCTAAAAATTAAGCCAATATTAACAAGGACTACAAAATTGAAGAACTCCCTCTGGCTCCTACCATAAATAAATATAATTTTCTTCGTCAGTTAATTGTAAATGTAAGTAATCACGATAAGTTAAGAATTTTTTGCAAGGCACACCTGTAAACTGTTCATATGTATCATGCTTAATTACCACCACTTATTGTTTCTTCTTGTTTCGTTTTCTTTTCTTTGTTTTATGCATCGTTGTTGTCGAAATTTGTATACACCAAATTCCTAAATAACCAGCTGTTTTTTTGTGTTTTTTTTAATTTACCTGTATTTCAAATTTGTCGTCTTGTCACCCCTCATGTAGTGTATTTTTATGTACCCCCAGAGAATAATAAAATGAAAATTAAATAAATAAAAAAAAGGAAAATAGCGATGTTTGAAGATATTCCCGACCAATTGAGATCTATGGTTCCTTTTTTTTTACATTTCTACCGTCGTATTAGAGCGATTGCCCGTTTGTAGTTTTCTTGTCGTCGAAGTTGTTTTACTCACTGAAACGCGGCACCAGATTTTATTTTTCTCTTGCCACTAGTTAACTAGTCTTCTAGATGTGTTAAAGCAACGAGGACGTTGTGTTCTTGCATTTTACATTGCTGGTCTACAGTTACGTGAGTGCAAACACACAAAAAAAAATGCGCACGAGGTTCCGTGGGCAGAAAATCAGACCTCCGAGGCTCTAGGTTTTATATCCCCATTTGAAATGGAGCTTAGAACTGAAAACATCGGTTGGTGTCAGCTAAACGCGAAACAAGACAACCCCTGAACTCAAACGCACAACAAAATTGTACGCTTATATTATCCAGCAGTTCGCGATCGATCCTGTGCCTCGTATCAGCCACATGCTGATGATCAAGATTATCTTCATTGCGTACAAAACAAACAAGAACTTGGCACATCGCAACTATAGCTTCCAGCGTCATACATGCTTATTACTTGTTCGGAAGATTATCTAATCAGCACCGAAAAAACAAACACGAAGAGACAAACGCACCTGCATCCAAGCTAAAAAAGAAAAAGAAAAAAAGAAACGTTACTCCAGAACCGTAACGACTTGCGAGTGACACAGCTGCCAAAAAATAGGGCAAGCCTACTGGGAATCCCACCCTTAATACGCCTTGCTGTCCTCTTTTTTTCCCCAGAACCCATAATTCTAAACTATCCGAGCGATACAAGATGAACTTCTAGTCGACCCCGCACTCCTCCCCCCTCCCCCTCACACACACACACACACACACTTCGCTGTTCCACATACGACACAAACTCAGCCTGCTAATCATTTCCGCTTCCTCACAAAACGCAGCAGTTCCACTCGGCACAGGGAACCAAAAACACCCACGTGTGGGAACAACTATACACACTATAGCTGACGCGCGTCCGCTACCATATTCACCATGCGAATCCTAATGACTCTAGGGGTATTTAATGACAGTGAACCGATAATTCTCTCCAACGTGCACCTCCCCCAGCCCCCCTTCTCTCGGTGTCCAACTGTCTTTGTAGCGTGTTATTTTATCGTACGCTCTCAGCAGTCATTACCCCCTCCCCATCACGCTTCGGAGTTGATTTGCCTTCCGTACAGTATTGTCTCGTTATTTTTGTAGCGTTGATGCCGATAGGATGAGAGCCCTCTGACCGTTCGCGCTACTTGCCAGCTAGCTGAGTTGCCGTTGCACAAAGACCCTCCCCCTCTCTCCTTCTCCCAAATTAGCGACGGCGGCGCCGTTCCATTGTTGCGTTTCCAAGTTTCTCTGCTCTTTACAAACGACTGGCTCCGTGGTGATTTCTTTTGTTTTTGAGAGGCCGCTGACGATGCGTTCCAGTTCCGTTCTTTTCTTTCTTTTTTTTTTTTCCTTCGGTGTTCTCTGTTCGCTTGAAGATGTGTTCTCTTCCAATGCACCCGCCTGGCCCCGGGTTCGTTTTCCTGCTCGCGTAGTAGCGGATTAGTGTGTGTACCGCACGCGGGGCATCCATCCTGGCGTGCGTGTATTTAGGTGCGCGCCGGTTGAACGCGCAACTCGCGCAAATGAACGTCCGATCTGCGTATGCAAATGAGATAACCCTTCCTTTCCTCTTAACCCCCTTCCTATTCATCTTCCTTTCTTTTTTTCTTTTTTTCTAAGATAAATTCCGGCTGTTTCTTTGTTGGCTCACTCGAGCGTAAGTTAGGGACTTGTTTGGCGGTTTTGTTCTGTGTGATTGTTTTGCCGTTGCCTTCCTGTGTCTGATTTGAATTATCTTGCTTGTTTCCCGTGTAGGTTTGATCTTTCATTCGGGCGTTCTGGGACGTGGTCAGGTTGTAACGCAAGTCGAACCAGGGTTGTAAAAACGAATTGTAACATGAACTTTTTTTTTAATTTTTGAGCTCAATCTTAGGTTTGCTCCTCTCAGCTGAGTCAGTGGCGTAGCTAGACCATCTGGCACCCGGGGCCCTTAGGTCTTTTGTCACCCCCCCCCCCCCCGCTCCCCGAGACCGCAAAGCTAAAAGCCATAACCGCGACGCGAGGTCACGCAGCGATAATGAAATAATAAATACAGGGTTAGCCAGCAAACAGTGTCACCCCCCCCCCTTTGCACACCTCTGGTTTAGAGAACGTGAAGGCTCAGTTTAGAGAAATGCGGTCTGTACGCGGCGGCAAGCTAGGCTTCCAAACAGACCTTGTGGTCACCCTCGGTATCGCTCCGGGAAAATATGATATAATATCAAGCTCGAGCGTGCACCGCCAAGGGTTCACCGCTAACGATTCGGCAAGCAACAGCATGCCGGCGGCCGCCATTTTCTCTAAACAGAGTTTCGAGGCAATTCGGTAAGATGTTGTCGCTAAAACGAGCCTCTAAACCGCACGCCTTAAAATGGAAAGTAATGCAATCAAACAATCGTTGGCATACGGTACACTGCGGCGCTGAAGCCAGTCCGTCCACGCAGATTTCCGGAAGCTCGACGGTCTCCAGTCATGGCACGCTGTGGCAACAGGGAAACGCCGTCGCCGTCACAACATTACGAATTCACTTGCCAGAACACTACATTGTGACCGCCTCCCGACGGCGAGCGACGCGCTTCTAGAACTTACGGCGGGGTCAGAGAGCGAGGGAGCTTGCTGAGCAGAAGCCTTTCGCCAGCACCTCCTCTCGGCACTTCCCCCTCGGCGCGTGGTGCGGTGCCGTGCACGGGTGGACAGCCATGGGTGCGAGTCCGGGGTGAGGGAGACGACACGTTGAGAGTTTACCCAACACGTTTACCCCCTCCCCGCGACTCCCTTCGTGTAAGACCTTCGTGTGATTTCTTTCTTCTTCGTCTGGCGCCTTCTCTTGCTGTCTCGGCGCAGTCCGGCCGTGGTCGGCGCAAGCCAGCGTCGTGTTGCGCTGGGTTTGGCGTAGACTAGGTGGCGTTGGCTCGGCGTGCCCGGGCACAGCTCTTTCTCGAGTGCTCCCGCACTTTCCGCGCTTGTTTTTTCCGCCGGTGCGCGATGACTTTGCGCGAGCCAAGCCAGTTTTGCGACTCTGCACCAGACACGTTCGTGATGGAAGAGTGGTGACCTCATGCGTCTACACATTCTTTGCCACTTACGAACCAGTCAAGCCGGGGGGGATTGCCGCCATAAGTGGCACCCCCCTCGTGACTGAGACTCCTGGTACCCGGGGCCCACGGCCCCCCGGCCCCCCCCCCCGTTACTACGCCACTGAGCTGAGTAGCTCCATTTTTCTTTCGTTGTACTCTTGATTTATTCATTTTGGAAGCACGCACTCTTATACTTAAAAACGATTTAGTTCAAAAGCGTACTGATGTAGCTAAAATAAATAAAACTCGTTATTTCACGAAGCGAAAGTATGCAGACGGACTGGTTAAAAAACATCATAATCTAATCCGTGAAACACTTGGAAATAAAATAACAAACAAGCAGGTCGTCTGGTCCCTTATTTAATTTCGCCGTTTAATCAAAATTTAGATTATCAATATTTCACATGTTTTGCATATGTCCTTCTTATATGCATTTGTTTTTAGTGTGCTGTCGGCTAGGGTTTTATCAACATGATGTCCATTTAATCAGCTTCGTGAGCGTCTGCGATTCATTACGATCGACTTGCTTTACGTTCTTCGTTTATTTATTTTTTTCGTACAGACAAGACACTTGCACTTTTTTTTATCTTGACCTTAAATTGCTTTGTTTTTATCACTCGGTCGTTTTGCCCGCCTATCTCTGGTGTCGGGCGTTTCAGACGCAGACTCACAGTTTTGTTCCAAATGGTTCTGTTGTCAATGGGTTCCGTGAAACGTCCTGCTACAATACATGTCACCACCTGCTACAAAACTTTTCTTTTTTTAATGTTGCCCCTTTTGTGGCGGCACAGTGTTGCCAGTTTGCGTTCGTGACGAATTAACTCGGTGTATCGGGGAACGTGAACGGGCTATTTGTGAAGTATCATTTGCGTGTCGGCCAACAGAGCAGGGGACGCGTGTGGGCTCTGAGTGTGATCACACCAAAATAATTTTCTAGATAGCGTCCCATGGCGTAGCCAAAATTAACTGGTATTCATAGAAATACTCCGATTTCTGCGAAGTACGGTTTCGTATCCTGTGTGCCACCTACGACGTCAACGGTATTGGCGAAAGTTTCCCTACTCGCGTAAAGAAGTCAACCCTCACCGTCACAACTAAGCTCAAGTCTGTTGTATTCATGACTCTCAAACATCGCCGAATCTCACATGTCTCCAAAGGTTCCATTGACAATGTCCGAGCTAAGGCGATCTCGATGCTGATTTTCGTCACTGTGCGCTTGATTTTAAAGCGCTATTTCACTAGAGTACGCTTGTATAATGTTCTGGCCTAAGTAATTTTTGTTTAACCAAGAAATGGTTTTAGGTTTTTCGGCAGTTATACCGAGGGAAGGTTAAACTATTGAGTCGTACTCGTTGCTTAAATAACAGCAAGGTGTAGAGTTATCAAAAACTTACAAGCACGTGACTATTAAAAAAAGCATATTGTGCCCAAGATGTGTTTTGCGTATTCTGTTGAGATTTCCATACCATCTCGTCTTAAGAAAAATACTTATAAATCAATAGTTCATGTGAGATTTGTCCTTAGGATGCCTTCCGCTGCACGTGTACGCGCGTTTTAAATTTCTGCAAATTTCTAAAGAAAACAAATAACTAATGCGTACGTTTCTTTACGAGTGGACCTAACGTTTTGGCATGCTAACAAACGATCACGCTTAACGCGCCCTGCTTAGAGAAGAGCTGCTTGGAAACTTCTCGCGTCTTTTAAAGGCGCACACAACAAGAGCCTGAGTCCTTAAGCTGAGGAAATTCCCACACAACGCTCACCTTCCCTTTTCTACGATTATTTTTCTTTTTCTCCAAAGGCGCGTTGAAACAAATTACTTTCGGCCGACGGCCGCGTATATACGTGACTGCTCTTACCTTCTAGTAATCTCGAAGCCTTTGCTCTCGGAGATTTGCGTAAGGTATTCGGGCAGTTTGTTTTGTTGCTGGGGTTTTTGTTTCGTCGTTTTGGCGCGTCATTTATGGCTGTTGACACTGGGACGCGCATAAAATGACACCAAAACGTGGGCCCATCGCGGCCGGTCGCAAATGCGAGCTTATAGACGCTTATAGGACTTGCCCGCTTTCTGGAAGATGCACGTCTCGTAACACCTTTGGGGATTTTCGTTAAACCTCATATATGTATTATACCCTGTATCCTGGTAGAAATAATATATATATATATATATATATATATATATATATATATATATATATATATATATAGAAGTGTTCTTTTTAATCCTTTGGTCTCGGGGAGGCGGCTCAAATCAGCCAATATACCACCTAGAAAACCAGGTTGGCGCAGGACGTCATCGTTAATGGGTCCCCGACCCGCCTTCGAGCGGCGAACACGATGAAGCTTGCGACGTGTTGGCGTCGCGCTCGTTCTGAGACGCTGCACGAAGCGCTGGCAACGGCAAGGGGGGGGGGCGCACGTTTTGTTTTTCTGGGTAGTATTGGTTCAGAACTTCAGATTGGTATTTTTTCGCATCTTCGCGGTGGGGAATGTTTGTAAGGTGCGCGCGGCGATATACGCCGGGTTTCGCGTTCAAGCGACTTGGGTGATTAACGATGTAAAACCCGTTCACGAGGAACCCCGAACAATGATGGACGAGGTGTTTGCTAAGGCGGCTAAATTGCCTGGATCGGAGCTTTTGTTTCCTCGACACGAACTCCGCGTGGCAGCGTATCTAACCGGGATGTACAAAGCCCGCTGAACTATAGGCACTTGAATACATTTTCTGACGTGCCTTGATCCCCAGGATGTGAGACACCGTTAAAGTTAAAACGCTTTCAACTCGGGCTTTTTTTTTTTTTCGTTGCGCTGATGACGGTAGTGAGGCTTAATTAACCTTAGAGTGTTTAGGTTTTAATGTTTGTTTGTTTTTATATGCAATTTTTTTTGCGTTGACTGCCTGCCCAGAAATTTAGTATAAGTAGAAGTGGAGTGTAACTTTTCATCAACGGCAATAAAAAAAGCTGCGCGAGAATCTCGGCTTTAAAGATAAAATATAGCCATTATTGATGTTCGACTGGTCAAGGCAAGAATTAATTTTTGTTTTGTTTTGTATTGCTTGTTATTTAAGTTTTAAAAATAAATCCTCCCATTTCGTGACGTCAGGTAGAAGTTGTTTGTATTGGGGAACACTCTGACGTCATTTCCTTTTGGGAATTGGTTCGGAGCCTTTTGTGCATTTCTTACTGTGCGACAAATTATATTATGCCTCCCACAGTGATCGTGCTTAACTAGGTAAATATCTTAGCAGATTTTATTTTATACGAATACAATGTCGAGTATTAAGCAATATTATTTTGAAAAACATAGTTGTTTAAAAAAATAACGAAAAAAGACTTTTAACCAAGATTTGTTGCGCGGGCATTTAAAGAGAGAGAGTTATTCTGCATTAAAAAGTCATTTTGCGTTTCCTTTGTTAAGCAGCAAGCTTTCTACTATGGTGTGATCGCAAGCATGTTCTCTTTTAGCTCCCGTGTACAAAATATAGGCGTTAACTGAGTGAAAAGATCCTTAAAACATAATTTATAAACAACAACACGAAAACACTACAAACCTACTCCACAGGTGTGGAAAAAAATCAGCCTCACCTCCAACCGATGTAGCCATAGGCGCCACATCCGCGTCTGTGTAAAAATAAAAATCACGACAAAAGTAGTTGTTTTCAACAGCTACAAAAAACTAACTAAGAGCAATAAAAAAGAAACGCACGAAGTGTGCGGGGTTATAAAATGCGCGCAGTAGAGTTTAGTCAACCGATGTATTTAAAGCTGGGAATGATAGATAGAAAGAAGAAAAATAATTATATGCAGAATACGATAACAATACAAGAACGTAGAAGACAATGCAAAAACTACGATAAATCAAAAATTAAAACGTACAAAGAAAACAAAATCTTGCAAACACAACGACAGATAGAGAGCAGAAAGAAGACTTCGGTATTCTTCGAACCAGATATTTAAGAATACCTTAAACTGACCATCGACGCCTTCTCCACCAAATAGAACTTTTTTTTCCTTTATAACCTTGCATTTGAGTTTTATTTCTAGAATTCTACTTCTGCAGCAGCATTTTCTTGAAATATTTTAGTATAACGTACTTCTATTTTGCTTAGACACCTTAACTTCATTGCTTTATTTGTTCTGGAAGTGACGAGACGACGAGTGCTGTTTATACGGAAGGAATTCTGCTTGCCCGGAGATACAGTAACGCGTTCAAAAACAAAACAAAAACAAAAAAAAACGAAGAGCGCATTGGAGTTCGCTGGCCCCTGTTTCGAGCTATCTCCCAACTGTTTCGGCTACCATTTCTCAATGTCGGGCTTATAGACTAACGCTCCAGTAGAAAAAGGCGAAACTTGCTGCAAAAGTTTGTGAGGTAAGTCGCCTGTTCATTCATCTGGATCAAGCTCCCACCCACCGACAAATGTGTATTTATTTATTTTTCTCGCAATTCTAGGATCGGGTTGAAGTAAGTTCGCTATCGCGGACTGTTCGAAGAAGACTCTCTCCTTATTATAATCACTAAAATCATCTGGGTGTTATGTAAGTGAGTGTTCTGACTTTAAAGTGACATTTACGGTTATTAGAAACAATAGGCACGTGAACGATGCAACGAGTGGTTGGTGTGCATAGAATGTAAAACAAAATTGTTGTTTGGCAGAGGTGGCTATTCCAAAATCGTGTTTTGTACTGAGGAAATTATGTTTGTTACGAATATAAATTCTGTGAGAAAAGAAGCGATGAATTTATAGGCGTCATCTCATTTTCTTACAATAATGACCAATATGTCATATTTTCATAGTGCATACCGTAAGGGTCCCAAAAACCTTGAGAATATTTGATGATATGCATACTGATTTCCACCTTTTCCATACTTATCGATTGTTGACATTAAATTTTTCCAAAACGCTTTATTATATTTACACTTACTGTATGCAAACTACGAAAATAATGTAAATGTGTGATCCTAAAATTGACATCTAACTGAACATTTCGAAGAAATACAAACGGGCCAGCTTGTTGCCCAATAAAGCAGATATAATTTTTTTTTCTAACCTCCAAATTTTTTGAGCGACTTTTCCAATCGTATTTTTTTAGCCTCAATATTTTGAACAACCGGACACTATATAGCTATGCGCCACTGCAATCTACCTTTTTAAGTTTTGCGACTGAAGACACACATGAGTTTCATCGTAAACTCTTGAGTTTCCATTCCTAAAGTTGTTAGTCACAACAGCTGTCTGTGGCTGGTGGCTCCATTTAAATCCTGGTTCTTAAACAGAAACGTATCCCAGTGAAACAACTACCCACCGGACGCTCACTGCATTACGTACATGCGGTGTCCAACACTTACAGTTGGCAAGTTCGAAAGTCATTAGTAAAGGGACATGCGCCTCATCGGTGCTCAACGGGCACTGTCTTACTTTCGAGGGTTGTCCGACTTAAAAGAAGGGCTCTACTTGCAGATGCGTCCGAACTGGAATGGCGCACTGTATTATAAATAATCATGCTTGCACGACGAAGCACGTCATCCGTTAACCCCGTGAGGCCCTAAACATGAATCAATCGATCTTCCTAACACAAAACGTTTCACTCAAACGACAGCTGCGCAAGGCCTCTTTTATATCATTTTCTTCGCGCTTGGTTTTTAATTAGCTCGGAGCTTAATCTTTCGTTTTTGTTTTCTAGATGAACGAGCCGAACACTGATTGCACTTTATAAATAACCGCACTTAAGTAAGACGCAAAAACACGAGGAGTAAAAACATAAATAGAAGGAAACGATGAATAACTATACGACCTCAAAGCGCTGAAAGAACCCAAACAGGCAGCTCCAGTTCATCCAGCCGACACGCTCGAGCTCCCGAACATTTCATATTTTCGTTTCACCGTTCGCCGCTTCACTATCTGTACCTCCCTCCCTTCGGCGTTGGTGGCGTGTGTACGCGCCGGCGGCGGGTGTTTCGGCAGTCGGGCGTTTGCTTTTTGTTCGAGGCGACGACTTCCGATTTTCGCCCCAAAATGGTCGCCCGCCCCTAACGAGGTTAAGTCACGTACCGAAGCGCGCCCGCGGTGGCAGCAGCGCGCGCTGTTGAAAATGTGCCGCGCTCCGGAACGACCAGGCCACACAGCGAGTCCCCGAGGAGGAATTGTTCGGGAAGGCGTGCGTCCGTGCCGCTTGGCCAAGCCAACTCCCTGGCCAACTTCCCGGCGAACCAGTGCCGAGGCCAAAAACCGAGCACTTGTACGGACACTTACGCACGCACGCATGTGCACACGCGTGCGGGGCAAGAAGGAAGGGAGCGCGAGCACGTGCGTAGCCGCGGAAGGGGTGTACATCTTTATGTGTCTCACGTGTTCTGAATACTAACGTGGATCTATGCTAAGGCTCTTATCTCGACCCGACGCGCTAAGTCTATTTCTTTAGAATGTCTGCCGTTTCTGGTACCACTTTGTGTCTTTCCTTTGTTACATGTCTTTCTGTCTCTGCCTCACCTGTCTCTCTCTCTCCCCTCTTTGCATATATGTTTCTCTGTATCTCTCTACCCTCTCTCTCTCTAGCTCTCTCTCTCTCTCTCTCTCTTTTGCATATTTGTTTCTCTGTATCTCTCTACCCCTTCTCTCTCTAGCTCTCTCTCTCTCTCTCTCTTTGCATATATGTTTCTCTGTATCTCTCTCCACCCCTTCTCTCTCTAGCTCTCTCTCTCTCTCTCTTTGCATATATGTTTCTCTGTATCTCTCTACCCCCTTCTCTCTCTAGCTCTCTCCCTCTCTCTCTCTTTGCATATATGTTTCTCTGTATCTCTCTACCCCCTCTCTCTCTCTAGCTCTCTTTCTCTCTCTCTCTCTCTCTCTCTCTATATATATATATATATATATGTCTTTGTCTCACTCGGCGTTTTTTTTTTTTCTTATTGGATGTCTCTCACATTCGGTTCTTCCCTCACTACGTGTCTTGTTCTTTTTAATGAATCGCTATTTTGTTAGTTTACACTTCTCTGATTCATCGACTTTCCTTCTCTTATTCTATTTCTGTGTATCTCTCTATCTCTTTGTCAGTCTTTCTCACTCTCTTACTCTTTTGTGTGTTTGTGTGTGCTCCTCATCTATGACTCTTTTTTTCTATTTTTCTTTTTGCATTTATTTGTCTGTTTCTATAACTATCCTTCTTTCTTACTCTTCCTTTTATGTTTTATTCACTTACCTTTTCGTCTAGTCTATTTATTGTTTGCTGCTCATCGTCAAGTCAAAGCCATCGTCAATTTCATTGTCTGATTTAGTTTATTTCCCAAAAGAATAATCCCTCACTGCGCTGGTTTATACTTTAGTTATTCCGCGTTATATGCGTGTTGGACTATGACCCCATAATAACCTCCCTGGAGCGGCTTCACTTGAGAGAGTGTAGGAATGCCTTAATCTTGAAATGCCAGCATATTGGATGCAGTGATGACACTATCAGTAATAGCGAAGGTGAAAAAAATGTGCATCCTATTCCCACTACCAGAACAAAACTTCGGGTAAGAGGAAATTTAACGCTAGGTTGAAGTCGGCGTACGTGTGAGCAGATCACAAAAGGCCCTTTCGGAGCATTCATTAATTAACCTTAAATCGTTTTAACAAAATGCCTTCTTGCACAGTTGTTTTGAGCACCCATGTGTACCCGTAATCAATATATTCGTTTAGTCTTGTTTTGTTTCAGTTCAGAATAAAAATAATGTTCACTTTTTTACCTTTTAATTTATTTTTGAGTAGGAAATATATTTAACATTCCAAGCCTCGCTTGATAGTCTCAGACGTTTGAGCCGCAAGTGCGATCAAGCAACGGTGCGTGCGGATTCAAATAGCCTTATAATTAATCAACCGGAAGAAGACCTCACAGTTGTTTTAGTCATACGAGTATTGACATATATTCAATGTCCCTGCCTTCTACACACGTCACCGTAGGCGTTTTTTCTTTTTGTATAAATAAATTTGTAATACTTACATCTTGACCCTTGAACCGTGCTCGAGGACTAAAGAGCTTCAGAATATGAACGTAGCAGGAAATGTTAATAAGTGACCCTTATTTGCAGTTTTGTTGCGTTTCATAACGTCCGTGCACAGAACGCTAGTAACAGTCCAGACTACGAGCACCATTCACATATTTTCTTTTTAGCCTGCACTTATTTTTCCACCTCGCGTGCGAGTTCCACGACATTCCATCAAGCCTTCACTCGCAGGAACCACACACTCCTTCCGTAGAAATCACTTTCGTCAACCTCATTCATAGTGCGCGGAAGGGTCGCATTGTTCACCTTTTCGTTTCCTCTTTCTCTCGTTCGTAGTTCCCTGAACGTACACACGCGATCTACGTCATAGCAAATTTTTTAGCGTACCTTTGAACGCCCGTGCCCATCGATTAGCCATCCCTAATGCACTAACCGCTATTCAAATACGGGCGAGGCACGCGCACTCTGCGGATGCACTTATTCCGAGTCCCCAACTCTCGAAAGCAAACCTTTTTTTCTTTTTCCGGGCGTTTTCCCAGGATCTCGCTGCCGGCTCTCGGTGTGTTGACACAGACCAGTGCGGGTCCGCGGCGATCCTCCCTGATTCAGCCACCCGTCTGTCTTTCTCATACGCGTTTTTTTGGTCAGACCAAAGTGCGGCGTGGCCAAGCACGGCCGAACGCTGGGAGCAGACTAATACGCCTCGAGCTTGAGGTTCCCCGAATCACGGTTCCCTGGTGAGTCGTCCGTCCAATGCAAATACCAAATCCGCGGCGCGATGTATGTACTTCGTGCGGGTTGTCATTTGGCGCTCTGAAAGCCGCTACTTTTCTTCTCAAGCTTGTAGGTGCGTGTTAATCTTTCTATTTCTAACTCATTCTTCCATATATTTTTTGCCTTACTTTTTGTAATCTTCTCTCTACGGTCGCACTCTGTTCTTTCTTCAAATCAAATGTCTCAGACGTCCACAAAAACGATATTTTTATCATTATATGTTGACAGAAGGAAGGCTTAACTTTATCTTGTTCTATAGCAAAAAGTCTGGTTTTTGGCAGTAGTTTTTGAATGAAGTGAGGTCTTTGTTTGCCTGGGTCGCGCGTGAGCTGGTTAACTTCTGCAATTATGTTTTATCCAATAAGAACGCTGTATGCATCAGCAACATATATTCCGACTCTGAGATGTGGGTAAACACGAGTGACTTCACGATGTGTGTATATGTATATATATATATATATATACACATATATATATATATATATATATATATATATATATATATATATATATATATATATACTAACATTACCACAGTTCGCACAGCTTACAGGATCTTAAATTATAAACTTAATAGGAAGGCAGATTAATAAAGATGTGTGGAATGCATGCGAGAAAGTTTTAATATATATTTATATATATTTAATTTTCGAAGAACCCTTGTTATTTTATGAGCGCTTATAATCAAAACACTCAACGGGTCAAAACATCCAACAAGTCAAAACAAACATTGGGTAACGTGACACAAGAATCAAAACATCCAACGCGTCCAGACATCCATCCCAGTCTAAACATGCATAAAGTCAAAACGTCCATCGAGTCAGATCATCCATTCGGAGGCTTGAAAGCCGGGGACCTTGAAAAGTTGGAAGATATAATTATTATATTTGTTGAGTTGACTCCACGCTTGTACACATAGCCATCATACCGTTTTTAACCTTTCTCTATAATGTGGTATGCGTGGATGTATCCATAATGTTAGGAATTGTGCGCATGATTTTTGTTTTGTGTGCTCGAGCGTTTTACACAAAGACTTCGGTCACTTTGTGGCACAAAGAATTAATAAATGAATAGATACATAACCTATAAAATAACGCCTGCACTTTGAGATGACGGTTCCGAGAAGGATGCAATTCACCTTCGCCATGGACCTGCTTGCTGCTCGGCCATAGGTCTCTCCACTGGACGCTGCTCGGCTGGAGCAATTTCCCAAGTATTTTGACAGCTTCTGGCTTTCGAACACAGTCGTCAAAGACATCTGGGCCCAGTTTGAGAACGATGGACCCCGCACCACCAACATGGTGGAGGAGTCGCATAACGGACTGCTCAACCGGCTGACGAGTCATCATACAGACTTGCCTGAATTCATACAGTTCCTGCAAGTTATCCAGCGTTCCTCACAAAACAGGATCCAGGCACTGCTCCTGGATCTCCTCGCAATGTCGTCTGCACCGGCGGTTTCCAAGTGACCAGGCGTAACAAGCGGCTGCAGGAGGAGATGGCTATGTTTTCGTCCTACGGCGACTGCAGTTCCGACATATCAAGACGTGCTCAACTACGTTGACGGGATTTCTATGATTGGAGTCCTTCCATAAAACGAACTGACTTGTACGTGAGCCGGCTTACCTGAAAATTAGTAATTTTTATTGATGTATGCTTGTGCACACAATAAACCGTTTTGAATGCCTCGGGAAATACTGGAGTTTTACTCAACGACCTTTCGTAAAATATCATAGCGTCGTATCTTAGGGGTGAAAGTCGGGGCACAACCTATACTACGTTAACACCTTGGCATACAGTGCGGTGGAAGCGTTATGGAAGCCAGCTTTTCGCAAGTGCAACCAATGGCATGCTTCTTCTAGCTTGACATACCGTTCTCCCCGCGTGAGCATATACGAAAATAGGGGCGATCATGTGGTGTGACGCTGACAGGTTCAACGATCCTGCAGTTTATACTGCACTGTCAACTTCGGGACGAAGGGAGTGCAGTGTGATGAACCACGACTGGGCATATGCGCCTAAACATGTAATGGCAGTCATTCATCAGTTCCCAAATATGGCCTGGAGCATAAAACATTTTCGGTCTTCCGTGCGCCTGTTTCTCCAGCGTCTGCCTCTCGTTGAGCCACTACTTTGGCTTCCCGAACATACGCTACTGCTGCACAATTCCGGACCATTTGCTCGGATTTAGCTGCGACATTATTAGAGGCACCTGGAGCCCGCTTCCGAGCCTCATGATTTTCACCATTCCCCATGTTTGCTCCGCTTATGGCGTCTTATCTCGTGCTATCACAGGCACTACTCAGAGCCCATCGCCCACTTTGCTGGTTCTCCGCATGTGACATGTACTATGCTCGAACCGGTGAAGAAAATTATACACACTTCAATGTTTGTTTAATTCTTATTTAGGCGCTCAGCTCAAATGAGTTGCTGAAAATCCTTCCCTCAAACATCTAAAACCGTATGTTATTTTTAAACCTTCTTGAAACATACCATTCGCATACCTGCATGCCGAAAATATTTGATACGCAGTAAGTTTTGTTATATCGTTTTCAAGCATGCAATCCGCTCACCGCATTATGGTGCCGTCCCCACTGCGCATGCCTGTTCCTCCTGGGTGTAATACAGAGCGGAACACTAGAAGCGGTTTTCACGAGCTCTGATAAGAAATGACAGTAGCAGGCTGTATAACGTCACTAACCAATGTACTGCACTCTAAAAATGACAAAACCAAAAGTAGAAATATTCTACTCGATCCCTGAGCTTGGCTTTCATTTCCTGAAAATGTGAAAGCACTGTTCGTCATTTATATAGGTTTATCGAGGAACATGTGGTCTTTGCTTACAATATTTTTAAAGTTCGGTTATACAAAAGAACATCCCTTTCAGGTAAAATAGACCTAACACACCACAAGGAAAGTTTATATATCTGAGTCGGAACCTGGATCGCGTAAGAAAGTTCAACGAGTCAAAACATTCGTCCGAGTCAGAACATCCAACGCATCGAAACGTCCACGAATGGGTGTTTTGACTCGATGGATGTTTTGACGCGTTAGATGTTCTGACATGGAATCTTTACGAGGCTCCCAAAAGACTCACCAGCGTGGCTGTTTATATTCTATTTTCTGGTTGTTACCTTCATCTTGAATCCTCAGATTTTTCATTATGCCCACCCCTTTGAAATTGTAATGCGCTTTCCAGTGTCAAGTGTCAACACTATCAATACATTTTTTTTACGGCAGTGTAATAACCCGCTGTGTCCCAGAGTAAACTCACCTTGCGTGAACTTCCTTTAAACTAATCTATCTTGAACTTCGTTGTCTTCGCTACCTTTCTCGGAGTAAATAGGGGTGTCTGTCTCAATGGCTTCGTTTTCTACTCGAACCCGTTAGTCGGCCAGCATAGCGTCGTTTGGTTCCCTTTCCTGATTCGGATATGACGATACCGGGTACAGTCGGGCAGATAAGCTGCACGACAATTTCGCAGCTCGAGCAAATATGACGCCGGTAAATTGCCGATGCACGCCTGAAAACCGCCACCCGAACGACGCGTACTCGCCAGCCTTTGTCCACGCGAATGCCCTTGCCGAAGGTATGGCAAAATATTTTGCCGGGAAATGACCGTCTGAATTAGCCATAACCATTCTTTCTGAATCACCGGCTTTTACCCTTTCCGCTATGCCATTTACCATCTCGAAATTTAAAAGCGTTATCGTGAAATTGGCAAGTGAAAATGATGCCAAAACCAACATTAGAATATTCCCGCGCAATTTAATACCGCAACGTCGGGGGAAGGCAGGCAGTCCTGCGGGTCGAGCGAGCGGTCTAAGAAACGAACAATGCCGAGCATTTGTTTCGTGTGGCTGCGCGGGTGCTGGATCGAGCTTCCAAAGCATTCATATGGCACCAAGAAACGGCTCGCGATCAGTTGGGAACAAAGTCTACAGTCCAAAGCATGGAGGTAGAAAGCTTGTGGAGGCGACATGACGCCACCGAAGGTGTAGCCCGGGGAGACTTCCGGTTTGAAGGGACACGCCCCCAACGATGACCAAAACCAAATGACGCTATTGGTCGTAAAGGACAGTTGATTTGACGCCAACAGCTGCTTTGATCAACCATGGGAGCGGTCCCAGCGACCGCGTCCTCTGCTTCCAGCTTCGCTAGAAATTTTTTTGTTTGGCTGTCTTGAACTGGTACGTCGCCTCATCTTCTTCCTACCTCTATGATCCAAAAAGTGAAACCATGCCTTCCATTGACATCACTTTTTCATTGTTGCCAGTAGAAAATTTTACTTTGAAAAGCGCGATGAGCAGCGAAATTGTAAACTCGATAACTTTCGAACAAAGGGTAAAAACACAAGCGAGCTGGTCAAGAAATTCCATAATGACCGAAGGCACGGAACGCTAAAAAAAGAAGAAAAAAGAAACAAACAAAACAACAACGGTTTCGCAAAAAAATATTTCGTCTCAATATTTGGGTTTTATTTCATCGATGTTTTTCTGTGTTTGGCAAATTTTACGGCACATTGGAGACTATAAAGAGAACGCCGGAGTATTCAGGCAAGAACATACAGCTCATTCGCTGCGAAGCTAAATTCAGAATGTTACCTGCATCGAAAATCGATGTCAACAAATCAATTCACGTTCCCCGAGACACACCGAAGCATCACAAACAGAAAGACCAATGGCGACTGTCATCAACAAACGCCAACAAAAAGTGCGAAAATAAAGTAAACAAAGAAACCGAGCAGTCGGGGTTGGGTCGCTCGATGAAGCGGAAGGAAGGATAATCGCAACCTATCCAACACTATGACCGAGCCTCGTATCAAATGCCCCCCCCCCCCCAAAAAAAAAATCATAATAGCGTGCATTCTACTGTGTGGTTTGGAACGTGAGCCACCGCTTCGTAATGAATATCGCGTCTCGATTTGAAGCGGTCAATAGCTTTCGCCGGCATGGGTGCTCATTATTTTGGAGCTGCAGCTTACAGCTCCCACATCGCTCGCTTGTTCTCTGTCTGCAAATGAGAGATTTCGTCAGTGATTGAGCCCGCGCTCACGTCTCTTCTGTCGTTCGTTGTAGTGCGTCAGCGGACGGTACATTACAGTTTCGGGTTCCGCTTCTGCCGATCATGGCAAGGTACGCACCACGCCGCGTGATTCGGAAATCGAAGATGGCCGCTCCGTATCCGCGTTGTTATTCAACTTCGATCCTTTGGGAATTGTCCTCGCGAAGGTTTGTTCGGACTTTGTGCGGGTTAATCGATGAGGTGCACGACATGTTCCCGAAATTACCGAGCATCAGACTGACCGTCTGTCATTTGCGGGAGTTTGGTTTGTGTCCGTGTTTGCCTCTGCCAATGTGTACGGTTCATTAAAACAACTGGGTCCTGATGTTTCGCAATTGATTGTCGAATACATATTTTCCTGACAGGCAGTTTCCCCCAACTCTGACTTCTTTAGCTCGCCATAAGTATAATATATATATATATATATATATATATATATATATATATATATATATATATATATATATATATATATATATATATATATATATATATATATATATATATATATATATATATATATCTGTATATTCTGTATTGTGAGCATCGCAATCGCAGCTTACATCCGTGCTTCGAGTAAACATATATTTGTTGGCATATGCATGGTGCCTAGACGATATAGATAACCTAATCTTGCATTATTTCTACTCACTGGTTGGGGTTTCATTAGCTGGGAGCCGGGATATCAGAATGGAGTAACAGTAAGGAAAGCGCAACAAGCAGCGGTCGCGTGAGTTCACCAAATTGTGACACGGTTTTTAGTGCCTGTAACGCGCCTCCGAGTGGTGTCCTTACCCCGTTCTCAAAAGGGTACCCTCGATTTCCTTCTGATGACGTCAGCGAAATATATTGTCGCCGGCCGCAATCCCGGCTGTGCTCTCAACTTCAGTCTTAACCTTTCATTTCGTATGTTGTTATTGTTGTTGTTTTTCACCGACACCTTCGGGTTTACTGCCTCTCCCTACATTTCTTTCCCTCAGATTTTTTTTCGTTTCCTTTTTGTACTGGGTTGCGTTAACACCACGGGCCACGAATATCAGCGAGCTATCGGCGTCGCATCGCTCCGCCAAAAGGCAGCCAAGCAGATCGACGCCTGGCGACTTTGATTTATGACGACGCGACCTTCCACCCCTTCTCCTATCTCTTATTTTTTTCTTTCTTCTTTCCTCCCTCCCTTTCCTCCCTCATTTCCCCATCAGCGCAGCTCTTTCAAAAGACAACGACATTTCCCCACGGGGAAGCACCAGGCGTACTGGCGCCACGCAGTTTGTCTTTCACACGTCGTCTGTGTTCGTTCTCTGTACGCATTCACGTGTTCCCGCCTGTGCGTATGGGCATGCACGTTCGCGTGTATGTGTGTGTGTGTGTGTGTGTTTATATTAATAGCCACTCAGAGGCGCGAACCCTCCTCAGAATTAATTCTTGGACCGTGGCGGCGCTGTCGAGTTTTCTATATCGTTGCATGAGTATTTTTTTTCCCGATCTCGTGCGCTCTGCTGGCGCTGTTGTTATGGGTCCCCGGCTTTCCTTCGACCGAACATTGTTGTTGGTAAATCACTTGCCCCCGCTACCAAAACTGGTGTATGTGTGTGTGCGTGTGTCTGAGTGTGCAGGCGCGTGTTTTGTTATAAGGCACGATCCGTGTCCTATATTTTATTATCTTTTTTTCCCCGCTCGAATATCGGCGTGTTTGCGGAGACGAGGGGTGTATCGTGCGCAATCAATGTCCTCGAAAGATGTATGGGTATAACCCTTGCCCTTGCCTCAAGGTTACGAAATGCAACCTAGAAAAACGTTATTATTATTTATTTTATTTTTTTCGTTTGAAATTGAGGGCAATTATTGAATACCAAGGAATATTTGGCAGGTCAATCATTTTCTAGAAGGTTTATTTTGTGTATTTGTCTTGTCTAGTGCGAGTTAACAAGAGCCTAAGGCGGCCTTGACCTTTCTGGAGGCTCCATATCTGTGGGTTGCTTTCTAAACTGCTACACCTTGTCGTTCGTGTAAGATAAAAATATACTCTAATATTTATACCGACGCCTGGCCGCCTCGCCTGATTGCAAGCCTCCACCCTGTAAAGGATGCACCTCCGCACAAGCAGCTGCAAAAGGGAAGCCGACTTGCGGAATTTCGTTGTCCTTGTTGAATTTCCGCGGCTCTCATTGCCTCTCTTTCCACAAAGTAGATATTGCTTCTGGCCATTAAAAACTAACGTTTTTATTTATATGTCTAGAAATGGCTAATGAAGACTTTATTTTAATGTTAATTAATAACTTAGGAATAAGCGACAACTTCCCTTTAAGTGACCATAAAAGGACGCAACTCTGGGTGCATCAATAGAGAGTTTTAGTAGATCGTTCCGATACTCCTATAACCCCGATAACGATACTATATATGTAAGCGCAAAGGCGGAGGCAGAGTATCGGGTATGGTTATCGGGTCATCGGAACGATCTACTAAAACTCTCTATTTAGGTACGTATTAGATGACCGATATCATCTTAATTTACAGACTACCAAAAACAGTTTGAACCTTTGAGTAGGTATAACCATGTTAAAACTAGACATAATATGAATTAACATCTGGAAATCGCAGTCCGGTTGGAATATACACTTTATTTTCTTGAATATCTTTACACCATAAGCCTTCCCCAAAGATACCTTTGAAGAGCAATAAATACAGCGCCTTCGCAGACCATCCAGTCATTTTCGTATAAATCGTGGCGACGTCACCGCCTATATTTTGATTTAAATCAATAATTGCAGTGCACGTTGTGCATCGATCATTTTGTTTGTCGCGTGCTAAGCCTTATTCGAGAAATGACCTTCGAAACATAAAAATAACGAGCAAGCTACTCCATTTATCTAAAAGTAATTAGTCCCTAGTTTTTTTATACGGCGGGAGGTTAGTCTGCCAAACATGGCGTCATTGCTACCCACTGTAGGCGAGAAATTTAGCCGCTGCAGTACAACCGCTAGCCTAGGGGTTTTTAACGTGCGTTAAGCAGTAGTGGTGCACGACCTCGCACCACTGCGGTGTTCGTACAGATCGAAACGGGCAGGAGGGAAGGGGAGGGGTGGGGTTGAATATAGGATCTTTGGCTTCTGCAGCGTGAGCTTTCGCTCAACGTGCTCCGAGCTGATGTGCGCTAGCCCAAAGGCCACCGATCCCCCTTTTATTTATCTACACGCCTGGGAAATGCCTCCCCGTTTATTGTATTGTAAGGAAGAAAAGAACGAGGAGCATAAGAGGACGACGAGCCAGCGCCCGAGGCAGAGAATTCTACAGGACAACCTCCGCAACTCCCTCAACATAGTCATTATTTGTGCCTTGATAAACAACATTAAACTACCTCACAAGTGCTGGAGGTGAGGGGTATTGCAAAGTCCGAAAGGCATTACGTTAAAGTGATAGGGCCCACTAAGAGTTTTGAATGCGGTCATAGGAGCTTGGGCTACAGGACCCACAGCGAAGATCCATGGCATAATTGGGGATATGAAGAGGCTCAGAGGTAGGGGACCGTACTGACTGAAGATGAAATTGAGAAGATACAAAGACATGATGTCGGTTACGAATTCAAATAACGACAAAATAAAATATAAAAAATAAATAGCTTTTTTCATCCGTCTTTTACTCACGGCACGCGCTTTCTAACTACGCGAAGAAACTCGTTCTAAAGCTTCCGAGGGATGTAAACAGGCGGCGGAAGTTCGCTAGTCGCGAGCGCTCATCTAACGATCGCAGTTTCTCCTTGGCAAGTTTTAAAACACCCACTTTCTCTCTCTTTCTCCTTCTCTCCCACTCCCTCGTCCCCTTCCCTCTTTTCCCCCACAACCTGTAGTTTCCAAAGTAATCTTTTGGCGTTTGAAATCGAACCACAAGTTTTGTTCCCTGCATCTGTTGCCACACGACGACAAAGTTCGCAGAGCATAGCATAGTCTCCCCTCCTATTTACTTATAGTATATGTGTCCATAATTACACAATTTCTTGTAAATGTCGCGTTTCTGTTTGCTTTTTTTTTTTGGTGGGGGGGAGGGGGGTTGGTATACGGGCAGCTGCGTTATTCAGAGTTGTTACTAATTCTGTGAAAACTAAATCTGCGCGTCGACTCGCTTTTTTGTCTTTTGTGGTTGTCAAGACTTTTCTGTTTTTTTTATGCTCACGACACGTAAAAAATTGTAAATGGAATACGATTAAAAGTTTGAATGAAATCATAGAAGGGGTGTACCGAGATAAGAGGTGCTCGGAAACAGCTACTGTTCTTTTATATATATATATATATATATATATATATATATATATATATATATATATATATATATATATATATATATATATATAACGGAGTGCAAGATGCCGAAAAGTACGTACGGCAGAAAAACGTACTTGAAACGATTGTTTGGAGTTCTATAACACACTATTCGTAAAGTTCGTCGAGGTTTTGGCCTGAGAGAAACGTCGACGAATTTTACGAATAATGTTATAAAACTCGAAACAACCGTCTCAAATACGTTTTTCTGCCTTAAATTTATACGGGGTGTTTTAAAGAACGCAGGTCAAATTGCTCCTGCAAAAACTAAGCATCGCACAAAGAAAAAGTTGATGCCGCGTTGGTGTTTGCCCAAGAGCCTATTTAGAAAAAAATAATACCACTTGGAAAAAATAGTTTTTGTTTTGTTTTATAGAAAGTAACTTTTTATTTGTTCATTTTAAGGCCATAGTTTCATTTAGAAACGTATTGGGCATCATCAATAACCGATATATCAACCCTTATTAGACAGGTATAAAGCATGCAGAGCATTTTACCATGTTTAGAAAAACCTTCAATTCTGATGCGTATTCTGGATTCGGATTCTTATCCAAGCGCATCTTGGCGGCAGCTCTCCTGCCCTCCGACGGCCGAAGCGCAGAACCAAGGCCAGGCAATTCGCCAGTCTCGCACGCCCGCCTGCCCTCCTCCCTTCTTTCTCTCGTAGAAAACAAAGAAGTGTAGCGCACGCGCGTGGCCAGGCGATAAGGAAAGTTTCGCTGTTCGAAAGAGCATGACATTGCAAGATTGAGCTTTGACTTTTGGCCTGGCCTTGGTTCCGCGCTTCAGCCGTCGGAGGGCAGGACAGCTGCCGCCAAGATGCGCGTGGATAAGAATCCGAAACCAGAGCACGGATCAGAATCGGAGGGTTTTTCAAAACATGGTATAAGGCTCGGCACGTTTTATACTTGTCTAAAAAGGGTTGATATAGGGGTTATTGATGATGCTCAGTGTGTTTCTAAATTGAAACTATGGCCTTTAAATGAACAAATAAAAAGTTACTTTCTAAAAAACAAAAGAAAACTATTTTTTTCTAAACGTTTATGTTTTCTAAATAGGCTCTTGGGCAGACACCAACACGGCATCAACCTTTTCTTCTGTGCGATGCTTAGTTTTCGCAGGAGCGATTTGGCCTGCGTTTTCTGGAACACCCTGAATATATGTGGTGTTCTTTTTAAGCTTCACAGATTTATTTAAATAAAGCCGTGAAAATTACACTTATGTGGTTTGTGCAGGTGAGTTATACGGCAAGGGAGACATAATGTTGGTGGATAATGTTTGCGATAAGTCGGCTAATTTATTAAAATTCGTGAATTAACTTTTAAATAACTGAAAATACACAATGGTTTTAATTGGAAACTTAGAGAGCGTCATCGAAAACCACCAAAATCAACTCTTTTAGAACGACTTAAAGCTCGTGGGAAACTTGGGGCGCACCAAGGTTACTACTCGTGAAGCTGGCGCAAAGCTGACAGTGGCGGAACGCGATGGTTATCTAAACATCCGTGTTTTGCCACTTTGGTGCGTCCCCGAGTTTCTCACGAGCTTCAAGTCGTTCTAAAAGAGTTGATTTAGAGGTTTTCGATGACGTTCTCTAAGTTTCTAATTGAAACCATATGTCTATTCTGATTAATTTAAAATTAAATTAACGAATCTTAATTAATTAACCGTCTTATCGCAAAGATTAGCCACCAACGTAATGTCCCCTAGCCGTATAACTCACCTGCACAAACCGCTTAAGTGTAACTTTCACGGCTTTTTTAAAGAGGTCTGTAAAGCTAAAAAAACCTATATATATATATATATATATATATATATATATATATATATATATATATATATATATATATATATATATATATATATATATATCACCTGGGTGTTTTTTTTTAATCTTAACTGATTTTTTTTTAAACCATGAAAGCTAGATTAATGCGGTCTGCGTAGGTGAGTTATACAGCTAGGGGACATAATATAGAGGCTAATCGTAACGATCAGTCGGCTAATTAGTTAAAATTCGTTAATGAACTTTTTAATTAATGAAAATAGACTATATAGTTCCAATTAGGAACTTGCTCAGCGTCATCGAAAACCACTAAATCAGTAACTTTCATAACGACTTTGAACGCATGAGAAGCGTAGTAGTGCACTAAAATTAGCACTCATGGAGCACGTACAAAGCTAGCGGTTGAGATAAGGCGCCCGCGCAATTTTTCCGTCTCTTATCTAGCCCCAGCCTTGTACCTGCTTCACGAGCGGTAACTTTAGTGCACTACTATGCTTCTCACGCGTTCAAAGTCTTTATAAAAATTACCGATTTAGTGGTTTTTGATGATGCTGAGCAAGTTTCTAATTGAACTATATGTCTATTTTTATTAATTAAAAAGTTCATTAACGAATTTTAACTAATTAGCCAACTGATCGTTACAATTAGCCTCCTATATTATGTCCCCCTGGCCGTATAACTCACCTGCGCAGACCCCATTAACCTAGCTTTCGTGGTTTGTTTTTAAAAATTCTGTTAAGCTTAAAAAAACACCCATATATATATATATATATATAAAGAATGCATAAAGAAAAGTTGCATTACCAATTGCTCTCTCTGCCCCATCTTCCGTTTCCGGAAGAAACAAAAAAGTCGTGCAAACAATTCCGTAAAGCGAAGCTACGCTATTGCCTTTTAAAACAACGAAACAGCCTAAAAGCTGTCAACACAAGAAACGGAAACGCAAAAATATTTTCGGAGAGTCAATACATTTCACGCACGGGCCTGCCATTTTCAGGACTAACAAAACCCAGCGACTAGAAAAACAAATAATGCTACAGTATGGCAGAAAATTGTTTCTGGCCTTTTTATGTTTGTCGGCTTAGCAGGGAAGAAACGGAACGCTCTATCTAACATTTCTGACACCTCCTAACTTTTCGTGGCAGCTAGTGTTAGCGTTAATGACAGGCCTCGCCGCCAAAAATGCTTCCGCGTTGTTTTTGTTTTTGATGCATTGTTTTGCCGTTTAGAATTGCCTTCAACTTCTCTTTCATCAGCTGTGGAATGCTGTGTGTGGTAAATTAAAATATTAGGTTTGTCCTTCCTGTTTTTTTACTTTTTTTTCCAAGCCGCATTGGAAACATATTTACATCCAGTTTAAATTGGTGCTTTGCGAGGTATTTTTGTTTTTGTTTGTTTTACTTATTTTACGAGTAGTCACATTAAAAATTAAAAATAGGGCTTTCGCTTTTATTGGATTTTCTCTTTGCCTGCTAAACTATATATTAGAATGTTCTGTAGGCGCTCTTTGTACCGCCCAGTCAATGAACCTCCAAGTTCTGAAAACTCAATCTTGTGGGGTTTTTTTTTAAATTTGGTCACATTTGAAGATTAGGTGAAAAATAAAATCAATGAGACTCAAGTTTTTTTTTGTTTTTGTTTTTTAATTAAAGCTGCTGATGTTACTTGGGTTCGAGAATATTGAATAGTAAAATTGTGTGCTCACTTCTTTCGCGGAATTCGATAAAACTAAAAAGCCGATACAGTGATGAATATTAGTAAAAATCACACGAACTAAAAATAAAAAACGCTACTACATCGATTTTTTTTTATATTTTAATATAGAAGAAGAAACTGAAATTCTCTTGAGTTTACGAGCGCAGGTGAGGCAAATACCGCGATACTTTGAAACCCCCGCGAATTTATATCGTAAAATTCAATGCAACTTTTTTTGTTTTTGTTTTTTTCAAGATGGGGAAACTTTTTGTTTTATTTGTTGTTACTCGTAGCGTGTTTGTAGTACACTTTATTACTGCATTTTTATAGTATCAATTGCTGGCTTAACAGCACCGATGAAAAAATAAATAAATAAAGGTTTATTTTATGTACCGCCTCCCTCGGCAGCTCGCATCTTGAGCAATAATCCGTGTTCTTGGAAGACACGTTTTTGTGGCACTGGACGTCCCAGAACAAACGTGGCAACACTACAAAATCTGAAAGCAAAAAAAAATTGCTTGTTCAACATTTTTCTTTAAGCTTTTATGGTGACCACCAAACCGTTCAACGAAGAAAACTTTCTTCATATCCACAAAATGCACACATATCCATTTTTTCTTCTTTTTCTTTTTTTACGGGGCTCGTTTATTTAAAGTGCATTTAAACTCCTGGCGCGATAATCTCACGTAATACAGTATTCGAGAAAATGTAAACTTTTCTTCGGTGGAAGGCGCGAATACAGATTCGATAAAACTCGAAGAATAAATCAGACGGGTGCATGAATGAACACATAAAAAGAAATGAGAACATGGACAAGAACACAAACAGTCTAAAAAACAAGCTATGATTGGAAGCAATGTGTGTGCGTGTTCATTTTTTTTATTTTGTTCTCACTCTCGGGTTTTATAATTATGGAGGTAATCCACCAGCTCGCCTGCGTTTCACAGCGACAGCTGTTACGGACTCTTCCCATCGCTGGAAAGGACGCCCGTTGTTGATGTTGCAGTAGTAATAGTTGTAGTAGTAATAGTTGTTGTAGTTGGCGATGTAGGGCGCCTGTCGTTGATGTTGCAAAATCCTCGATAAAAGATCGCCCGCCGTCCGTGAAATTCGAAACTGGGTCCGCTGCGTGCGAAGCGGAGGCGTTACCACCAAGCTATGCCACAGCTTTCTTCTTTTTGTTTTCACTGCTGAGTTACGTTGCAGCGTTAACAGCCCGCTTTTAACTTTTTTTTTTTTTTTGGGGCGGGGGGGGGGGTTGTAGTTCTTGGCGCCCACTGCACGAGTTCTCTGAAAACGACAATAGCCGATAACAAACTGCCGTTGTAGCACTGTCAATGCCAAAAGCTCGTGCAAAAAAAAAACGCGTTTTATTTTTTGTTGAGGTATTGCAGCATCTACCGCTGTTACCATATACTGCGGATTACCGCACGACTGCTCAGTTTTTGTAGTTCACTTTCATCGTATGGGAGCCTTCGCACAAATATGCGCCACCAAGTACCAGCTCTGACGATTATCCAAAGCCACCAGAATGCTGCGTTAGCAGCCATCGGCGTGGATCGACCGGCCAAGGCAGGAGGAGGCTATACAAATTGGGAAAAAGACAACCATGAAGCAGTTACCGGGTCATAAAAATGCCTTAGTTGGTACAAGCTTGGAAATTCATATAGGGGCCCAACATGCGCTATAACACGGTTTTGCTTCAGAACGTGTAGTTAGTGCCAGGGTACTCTTCTTTGGCGTTTGTATGACTATTCCTTTGGCTTGCTGCACAGTGTCAAAGTTTCTAGGCCTATGCCAAAAGATGCCACGTTTGAACCGAAGAACCAGTAGGGACGCCTAAATCTGGCACTTGGTTGGAAATTTAGGCCCAACGTTGCCACATGAAAACCGAACAACGAGAGGTAATGCCCATCTCTGGCACTTGTTGGCGATTTAGGGCCAAAGATGCCAGATGACAGTCAAGCTGTCAGCCGTGAAGCCTTACGTCGGCACTTGCTGGCGAATTAGAACCAAGGTTCTGACCAAGAAAGGTCACGTTTGACTTCACCACGGCCTCTTCGACTTTTGTTTTTATATATAGAAATTCTTAGACAAACAGAAATGGCTTAAAGAGTTGTATTTTCTTAGAATGCATTCTTTTCGTGATATAAGCCAGTCTTACTGCGTAGTAAGATGTTAAAGCATCACATTGCAAGAGACAATGTTAATCAGAATACACACCGGCCATTGTAACGCAAATTTTGAAGCAAGGTTGTGTACAAACGAAAAGGTGCTTGGACTCTTGATAACGGTTTCAGTCAGGCTATTTCAATCATAGCTCACCATGCCTGCAAAATGGAACTTTACCGTAACAATCGCCAAATTTGGTTGATGAGGTTTGGAGGAATTCGCGTGATAGCGACTAAAGTTTTCCATCGTTCAACCGAAACGTTTACCTCGCGACAAAAAAGGTAGGCTAATAGATCACCCAAATAAAACAATTTGCAAGTTTAAACCCTCTGAACACATGACTACCAGTATCACGGGAAAACAACCTCATGTGGTACCTTTTCTCATAACATCTGAGAGTTAGGGAAAATTACATACTTTTTAACAATCAGCTCCAAATGCCCCTTTAATTTTTCGGATATACGGGCTCGCTCAACATCATTGTGTGCGTGTCCGTGTGTGTCCGTGCGCGCAGACACACACGCACGCACACGCTCTTCTCTTTACTCTCTTTATGCCGCCCGCATATCGTCTATCTTCGAAATTGGAATTAGAAATGTCGTCGCGTCTGTTCTGTATTTCTTATTTTTATTTTTGTCTCGACAGTTTTCGATCTCTCTTAATAATATGTTCGCCGAGATGCTTGTCCACGCCCTTCAGGGATCCTTCATTTCCCCCAACTTTAATTATGAATCGTTTGAGCCTCTCTTTAAGGATAGTTTATTCTTGAAATGAAAACGGAGGGGGAAAAGGCGCTTCGCCGTCTTCTACAATGATTTCTATCCGGTTCCCGTGACAGCTTCTCTGCTTGCTTGATGCTGCTGACCGTTGCTTCGGTCTCTCTTTGTTTGTTTGTTTTTTTCTTTGGAGAAAAAAAAACGTCTGTGAGTGTGTTTGTGTGTGTGGGGGGGGGGGGGAGGGGGGAGGGGGGGGGGAGTCTTCATCCGTCCTGTTTTCTAGCGTTTTTCTGATCCCATCAGTGTCATGACAGCTGACCCGCCTTCTACGTGAAACCGGTTATTACTGTCCAATCGAACGGATATTGAGAGCTCGAAGCATCGAACGGTTGAAAATAAGTCTCGTGTGCCATGTAGGCGCCTTTAAGTAGCGTTGCGTTTATTCGGGATTTTTTTTGCTTGTTTTTGTTTGTTTTTTGTTTTACATTAATGGTGTTTTTGTTGTTGTTGTTCTTCTTCTTCTTTGGGGGACAAGAAGAATTTTGTGTTTTTGGTGTCTATTTTTACTCTCGTACAAAACTTTCGGCATTTATCGGGGTGAAGAAAACGGGACAGGAGCATGGATTTCCCCAACCTCCATGAAACACACTCCTTACCCGAATTCTTGAAGAAACGTCTCGTTACCGCTAAGAAAAGAAAACCGCAAAACGGGAAACGAACTAAGGGGAAACGGGAAATGGGTAGTGAGATAAAGAAAACGATATAAGACGCACGCGCCATCCCTGAACAATAGCAATATACTCGCTCGGAGCACGTGGTAA
Organism: Ixodes ricinus; assembly: GCA_037355805.1. NCBI lineage: Eukaryota > Metazoa > Arthropoda > Arachnida > Ixodida > Ixodidae > Ixodes > Ixodes ricinus. The sequence continues at coordinate 139,381 of JAZHYW010000967.1, forward strand.
AAATCCTTTCTGGACGATGTATTGCACGAACTGTGACTATTTCTATTTAAATTACTTTATTTTACTATTAGAGTACACAATAGGAGTACGGGTCAAAACATAATGCTGCAATATTGCAGCCGATATCGTGTTGCTGCGACGGTGCAGCCATGTTCACTTATGGAGAAAATTGCGCTTGGAACTGTTGTGGAGTGGCTCAAAGCGCGCGCCGCGTCCCATTCTACCGCAAATTCTATCACATGCTCGAATTCGCTATTTCCTAGAGTTGAATTCTGTATACACTTTGCAGAGCTTACTCATACTACGATGGCGTAGTCCTGCGCTGATGCATACACCTGCATTACGAATGAGCTAAGGGTTGACTCTAAGAGCCATCATTTCATCAACGTATCGATTCGAAGCATTTGTAACCAGCCACAGCCACGGTCACTTTGAAATATAATTTTGTGTTTTTCTCGCTTCACATACGTTCTAGAAAAAGATTTCTTAATGATTAAAAAGTCGTAAGTTTCGCCCACAATGTGCGGAAAAACGAAAGCAATAGCTGTAGCACGGTCGCGTAATGCGGGTTTGATGCTGCCATAACGTCCCTGAGGACGGAGGTGCGGCGTGGTCAGGTCTCATAGCCGTCGTGGTTGGCGTTGTGGATGCAATTGACGACCGCCACGAGTGCTCGGTGGTCCGTGAAGTGGGTAAGCGCGGTGAAAGTTTCTAAAACCATCCAACATTACGCGTAGCTATACTGGATACTGCCAAAGTGGAGTTTCGCATAACGCGACGAATCTTTGAAACAACTGTTTGAGGCAGGCGACACGAAGATTCTCCCTTTCATCGCGCCATTCTTGGCGGGCCCCAAGGCTGCCCCTTCCCTCTCTTTGCGCGGAACGGCTGAGAAGATGTCCCGACTTCCCTCTTCTCGCGCCAAGAGGGGAGAGAAAAAAGCTGTTCTAAATTCTAATCCTTCGCGCGCGCGATGACGACAACCCACGAGGTCTAAATCTATCCAAAGTGCCACCCGTAAGGCTATCGCTTTCGAACAAACATTGGTTTTCATTAAAAACTTGCAGAGTGTCATCAGAAATCACTGAATCAGACAATCATGCAAAGGTTTGAAGCGCGTATTTTGCCTTATCTGGCTTATGAAAGATACAATGTCCAGGAGGTATTGGTTAAATCATCCATGCAGCGCTTTTCTTTCATAGATGCAAAGTTCGCAAGGAACTAATCGAAACTTTCGTCTGTTTTGTTTTGTTCTTTCTCAGGTCCAACGGCGTCAAGTTCTCCGCTGCCGTTGGGGTTCGACGCGGAGCCGCCGCACCGCTATTTCTTCCTCAACTCGCTGGGCGGGTCGCTGCGGTGCACGGGCCACGGGTCCCCGACCCCGGCTGTCTCCTGGGCCCACGCGGACGCCAACGGGTCCTGGGGCGGCCATCCGGCAACGCTGGCCGAGCTGCCCGGTCTGCGCCAGACCAGCGCCGATGGCACGACGCTCATGTTCCCGTCGTTCCAGCCCACCGACTTCAGGGCGCACGTCCACGCCGCCTCGTACCGCTGCGTCCTCAGCAACGCCGTGGGCAGGATGGCCAGCCGCGTCGTCAGGGTTCGAGCAGGTGAGCAGGACCCCTATCTCACCCTCGAGGCGTTCAGTCACTTTGGGAGCGCTGCGATTTCCGTCGGGCAATGAGGTGACAGCTGGAGGATGCACCTATAGAAACACTGATTCTACATCGGCGATATGGTCTAAGCAACATTAAAAGGCAAACCAAACGAGCGTAGTATTCTTTTTTATTGACTCTATGTTGAACGTCGGATGTAGAAATTGCTGTTGCGAGGCTCCGCCTCGCAGGAACGTTTGTACAATGCAGGAATGGTCTCTTACATGGTCGTGAGGCATGCATCTCCAAATTACCTGGTTTATGACGGTATAAGCTAGAGATCTCGTTTTCTTCGCTAAATGAGGGCGTTGTGAGCCTTCGCAGGAAGCATATACCTGTCGACAGCATGCGCGTTCTGCAAATCGGTCATAGCGTTGTGCACCTGAAGCATCTGAATGCACGTGACAGTTTCTAATAAATATATAAACCTCTCGTTTTTATTTTCGCGTCTTACAGAAATATTAGCTTATGAAAATTATGTGCACGGCTTGAACCGAAATTGAAATTTCGAGCCCTATAGAATGGTTATGGGAATCCTAGCATTCAAATATTACTGCTGTCTAATGTCTTAATCCGTCGTATTTTGTTGTTTACTTTCCTTCGGAGTTAGGAAGCACGAAGTTACTTGGAGCAAAAATCAAGTTGTTTTTTCTCGCGCCGCGACTGCTTCCCAATCCGATCATCCGGATAATCCACCTCCTAATCCCGACTCCGACGGCGCATAGCGTGTCGGAGAAGATGAGGAAGGGAACGGGAGAACCGTCTTAAGAGACGCTAATTACTCGGCTTGGAGTAAACTTCGCACGCCGGAGCACACTTCCCTGCCTCGCAGGCAGTGAGCGCCTTTTGGAGGTTATCTTGTTGTTTACGATATATGCGAGAGGAAATTTAGTGAGTGGACTTAACTATTTAATAATAATAATCGTTTATTTCACCATAAGATTTTTATGGTGGCGATCAGGGACAAAAAGCTGTAGAAAACAGCTTGACGGGTCCCCGACCGCCTACAAGCAGCAGAGCAGCGTGATACTCACAGTATAAAATACATACAGAGCACAAGCTATAGAAAGGATAGCAGAAAAGACCTTCGTCATCACACACTTTGTTAAGGCTGATTCACAGGATTGTTAACTTTTTGTCACTTTCTAGTTTTTGAAAAAAGAAAAAAAAACGTGATACAATCGCGACATAACTAATAAAAAACAGGAGAAAAGGATTTATGCACACGATCGACATCAAACAGAAGGGTCCGAATATCCTTGACAGATAATTTCTCCCAATCGAAGTTTTGTTCGGGAAATAAATTTAATAATTTCGGAATAGTGTATCTGAGCATTTGTGTTCCGTAGTTCGTTCTGGGAGTGACCACCTCCCAACAGCTCGCAGAACGAGTGGGATAAGGATGAACATATTGGGAAAGGCGTCCAAGGCTCACTAGAAAGCTAGTATTTCTAATTTCTTCCACTTTTAGAGTAGTGGAAAGTCTGTAGTCGTAGAGAGAATATATACTAATAATGTGGAACTTCTTGAATAGATTGGCTGTAGGATGATCAAAATCTACATTCGCGATTGCCCTCACGGCTTTTTTTTGCAAAAAATTTATTTTATCAAGATTTGTTAATGTCGTCTTACCCCAGACTAGGTGGCCGTAAATTAAATGGGAATAGAACAAGGAGTTATATATTAATAATTTAACATTTGTTGGCAGGACATAGCGGTTGCGGTTTAGGATACCGACTATCTGTGATAACTTCGAGGTAACATAATTGATGTGATCGTCCCAAGACATATTCTCGGAAAAAGTGACACCAAGCAGTTTAAAAGCATTGACGATCTCAATCCTGGTTGAGTTTATTACGATATGTTTGGTGATATTTACAAGTTTGCTCTTGGGACGAAAAAGCACGGCTTTTGTCTTTGCAACGTTTATTTGTAGCGAATTGATGCGGCTCCTCCAGACGTTCAAATTAGAAAGCGCCAGGTTTGCCGATTCGAACAGCAGATCAACGTTTTCCGCAGTGAAAAGTAAAGTGGTGTCGTCGGCGTAGTTTACAAACTTTGCTTCGGAAGTAATATTCACGGCTTCGTCCAGACCACGTGACTTTACAAAAAGAAAAAGCACTTCTCTCTCCTCTCCCTTCCCCCAGTGCACTTTCGAGCCGCGGACACACAGCGTCGTACAAACGGCAGTTTTCAGGCACTAGCAGAGGCCTGTTTGTATCTTGTATGACGGGTGGATGGATGGATATTAATGGCTGTACGCTTTGTAACGGGCGGTAGCTTGCGCCACCTAGATATTTTTTCATTACCAACGTAAAAGTCGTGCCACGTTGGCAATGCAATGAAAAAAAAACTCTCTGCGGATATTGTTTGAAGCGTACACTCGTATAAAGCAAGCATGCCTCGAAGATGCTCGAGTTGTGTCCGTGGACCATTGTGTCATTATGTCTGCTTGTAGCACCGTGTTTTTGTATGATGTACGAGCACCGTATAACTGCTGTTTAATAGACCCCTTTTTTTCAAAGTTTCTCGCCCTGTAATCTTCTGCATTGATTATCCGAGGCCGCCATATTTCGGGCATGCACATTGAAGATACATTATTATTGGCGCCGAGATGTTTCGCTGGTTCCCTCTGAAGCTGGGGTCGTACACCGCTTTCACAACATTCAAAAGGGCGGCCTGCATACAGGTTCGAACGCGAGTCACCGCGCGAGAGATCCGTGCTTCGAATGCCGCGTGACAATGAGTTCAAGGACAAAACTTGGCACGTGGCATTCGAACCACCGTGACTCGTGTTTCTTTCAAACCGTATTTTCGTATGACGTATGAGCAGCGTAACCCAGGCCTTCGTTTGACCATGGTCTTCGTTTGTGACGTTACGAGCGGGATTTGCCCCGCCGTGAACCGGCAAATGGGGCAGGTGTTATCGGTACACAGAAAACCATACACGAAGCGCAGGCTCGTCGTGCTTCTTTGCGGGGGTTAATTGTTGTGACGTCACAACGACATCGAGCTCGGATTGCGCTCTGATTGAAGGAGAGTGGGTAGACCCCAAGGCAGCTTGCTTTGAGGCCTACCCACTATCCTTCAATCAGAGTCAATCAGAGCTCGCTGTCGTTCTGACGTCACAACAATTAACCCTGCAAAGAAGCAGACGAACTTGCGTTTTGCATTTGGTTTGGCCAACCGTGGATGCCGACCGCCGCAGTCGTCACGATCCGAGGGAGCCACTTGAGCGGCGCGACAAATCACGCCACTTATCGTCTTTTTACGTTTGGTACCACCGGCTCAAACAATCACGCACAGTGAATGACCCGTGATCGCAGGCCTTTCTTTCTTTTCTTTCTTTTATTTTTTGTGCGTGATTGATTTAGCCGGTGATTACCAACGAACAAAGCGACGAAAGCCGTGACGACGCAATTTGTTTTGTCCCTGCCTGATTGGCACCATCGGTTCGTACCGTCGGCTTCGATCGGCTTCGGAATGAAACGGAATATAGACGTACGAGTGATTATTTCGGCGTGTACTCGGGTAGAAGCGTATTTGACGCGAGTGCCGCATCAGCGATCGGCGTCAGCTCGGATACAATCACTCGCTTCGCGCAGGAGGTGATGCTCACGGGATGGATGGATGGATGGGCGGATGCTAAGGTCTGCACCTTTTATATCTGGTGGTAGCTTGCGCCACCTAGACTAGGTGGAGCGCGTGCTACCGCCCGTTATGGCATGGATGGATGGATAGATGGATGCTAACGGCTATACCCATTATATCGGGCGGTAGCTTGCGCCACGTAGCCTAGAAGTCAAGAACCAAAAGTATGGCTTATTTTCTTCGCCAATTTGCTTACCCTCTGCGATTTCGTAACTACCATCAAAACCAGGCGGTGCAGGATATCACCAAGATCACCTTCGGGGTATCAGGCAAAAAACCCTAAAACTCTACCCTCCCCCCCTCCCCCTGTTCCCCCCGGCGAGGAGTCGTCAAGTTTCCTCTGGTCAAGCCTGGTCGGCGTTACTCCGGCACTAGTCCCACTGGAAGACAAGGTGGAGACTTTGGACTGGAGCCACGCGGGAGGAAGTCCCCGTTTTCCTCTGTACCGCCTTTTCCCAGTTGTGTCAGTTAGTTGTACATCATTCAGTTCTCCCTAGATGATTTCCACCAGACTTCCAATCCCCTTTTGTTATTAAAGTGCACTTATTTATTCTTACATTCTCGTCTGCAAACCCCAGCGCTCCGGCTAAATCCGTCACCCCTTCCGGGAGGGGGGGAGCAGGGAGCTAGCCTGTGCATTTCAACACCACATGTTCTATTGTCTCGTCTTCCCCTTGGCATACAGCACACCGCGTATCCATTTCCTCATACTTTGTCCTATACGTCCTAGCCCTCAGTACTCCTGTTCTAGCCTCGAAAACCAACGAGCTCCCCGTGAATTATCATACCAATGTTCCCTCCTTATATTTCCTGTTTTCGTCACCTATACATAGTTCAGGCTGATTTTCCCTGCATTCTTTCCTCCTACATCTTTCTCTCGGCTTCTTTAACTTCCTTTTTTGCAGAGGTAGTCTGCTCTGCATGAGCACATGACTGTTGGTATTTGAATGTTTAGTTTTCGGGTTTGGTTTGTCCGTTTGGTGTTCATACTTTTCATGTATATGGATGCTTATGTACCTTTCTCGCCATTGCGTGTTCTCAATTGAGTTCAGTTTTTGTTCAAATTTCAACTTACTCATGGTATATCTATAGCCTCGAAAGATGTCCAGCCCATGTCTCCCTGCATTCCTTCATTTTTGTGTATTCCCATACGCCCCCAGTGCCATGAGAATACACCAAATGAAGGCCTATTATGGCGGCCTCCAGTGTTGCTTCACTGACTTTTGAGAAGGGATTATTGCCTGTTTGCAAAGCGGGTGGTTCTCCCATGCAGAAATGCTGCTGCGAAATTATGTTTGGTCTCGGTTCGTAACGGGTGTAAGAACGCTCGTTTTTAGTCCGGCCTCGTGAAGTCCTAATAACGTGTGTCGAATCAGTAAGCGTCGTTGAAAATAAAAATTTATTCCCAAAAATATTTAGGCACGTTTTTTTTCGTTTTTTTTTCTTTTAGACTGCTTGCGAAGACGCTTTGCACAATAGGGACCGCAGTATGACTCTGTCTAATATTAGTACCATCTGCGTCTCCCGCCTCGACCTTCCAGTTTTGGTCTTTGCTAAAACAAGATTTTAACTACCGTTTTTAGCTTTGCTCTTATTTTTTTTGGACGGAGCGCATTTGGTTTGCATTAGATACTACAAAGAATGACTCCATCTTGAAGCGTCAGATAGATATGTACGGCAAGAATGCACAACAAGTCGTGCGACGCGTCAAAAAAAAAAATATCGCCGAATTGTGATTTTCCAGATATACGGCGCACAAGAGCATGTGTCCAGTTGATACTTTTGGGGCGTGCATTTTAAGTCGCACTCACACTACTCGTGCATGATGCAAATGACGTGGTGTTCGTTGAAGTCACGATAACAGAAGTTTCTGAAGACACGCATCGAGCGTCGTTCGAAGCCCGTTTGGTCCATACATGCGTACGTTTCGAGCATTCCTGCAGACAGTTTTCGTATGACCGATAAAACAGAAACCGTCTTGTAAGAAGAAAAAAAAACACGCTCAGACGGTAGAGATTTTTGGGGAACAGTTTTTGCACACCCGATACGATACGGTGGACCTTCCGGTGCGAACTGCGCATGCGCTACAGCAGAGGACTCGCATATGCGCAGTTCGTATAGCGGAGGGCTCATCGTATACCTTATCGGATGTGCAAAACCAGTTCCCTAAAACTCTTAAACCATCAGCAGACTGTCTTTTGTATTATGTCTCAGGAAGCCACGGTCGCCTCAGACCAGACCCAATTCTGGCGGATTATGTATCCTGTCGACAATGTCGTACGCAACCGGTAAGACTTCTCTTTTTTTTATGCATTTTTGACGTTTAAATACTGAATTACCCTGCAAAGTACAAGACGCGGAGGGTAATTCAGTTGAAAAAGTGTGATCGTCTGGGTACGTCTTTGATGTTTTTATTCTATCGTTTTTTTTAAGTATTCATTATAACAACGCGCTAGAATTAACTTCTACTAAGTACAAGACGCGGTGGGAATATCTCAATACAGCTAGTTATGCAAGCCCAAACTTCAGAAGCTGCGCTTACGTAAAAATCAGTCCCGTCGAATAAAGTCGGGCTTCGACGAAAATCACAGGCACTCATCCGCACGATTCTAACCGCGGAGACGCCGGACGACTAAGATGAGGACGACAGACAAGCATACGTGTGTGTGTTTGTCCTTTGTGTGTTTGTTTGTCTCTTGTTTCCCTTTGTCGTCCGTGGTATTCGGTTGGAATAATGTGTGACGTTAACCACCTCGCCTGTTTATTCACGTTGTCTTCCACCCATCTATACTCCTTTTTTTTCTAGCTTAATTTTTGAGCCACTTAATAAGTCATGCTAGGATTATCGGCAATTCGTTCTCTGATTTTTTTGTAGGCGCCGCCATTTTTGTGACTTCTGCAGAGCGAGTGCAATTGGCGATAGTTACCATGTAGAAATTCGACTGGCTCAGGTTTAGACGTGCATGGTGTCAAAAAGCTCAGAATATATGTTATTGTTATTTTTTTTGCGGGCTTTTATAGCACTTCCAGATTTCGGTAAATCTTCTCCTGCAATATCGGATAAAGATTAAGACAGCTGGCAACCATGATTTTAATCGCCAAGATGGCTCCGGTGTCCTTACTCTGAGCCTTCTCAGTAACTAGGTGTCTGAATACATGAAGGCACCCTATAGTTCTCTACAGTAATAATCGTCCCCTCTCAAGAAGCTACGTGACTACTCGCAGCTATAACTAAAACGATTGTGGAAACTTACCAAAAACGCCTATAATCAAAATTAAAAAAAATGATTATGCCGCTAAAATTGAAAAAAAAAACAGAAAAACAAAACTCCAATGAACACAAAAAAAAAAAGCAAGCACGCCGCGATAAAAAGAAAAATGGGAACCATACGTTTCATATTTGTGGTTCCGACCAAACAAGCGTTCTTTTTCAAATCTCTGCGACAACGATGGGGTTATTTACGTGCGACCCCAAGGCGGGCATACGTATTTTGGGGGAAGCGCTTAAATCCCACTTTTTTTCTCCTTTTCTTTTTTATTCTTTGCCTCCTCTAAATCCTGGGATTCCTTCGGATTTTTCCTACTCAAAGCATTCGTGTAGTTTGCGTAACGCGTATCTGTGAAGAGCTTAGAGTTACATGTACGTTTGGCAGGACGTGGGAGCGTATCATAATTTTGTACTCGCAAAGTTTAATCACAGTTCTTTTACGGTTTGAGGTTAAGCGGATTGTGAACGGAACGATGCACTACAATACCGTACAATACGATGCGACGATGTCCAAAAAATTTGTTGCAACTTAAAAAATTATGCGGGGGACGTTCCGCCCACAAAAACCAAAGCTCCGCCCACACAAAAGAAGACCGGTGTGCTAGTGTCTCTTTCTTAGTAACCTACTGCTCACTAGCAAGCAGGGTAAAAATAAAACATGATTTTTGTTTCCAAATTTAATAAATCACATTTATTCGACTTAAATGTGATTAATATGATGTTATAAAAAATTGTGATCCTTTATCACCACGTGTATCTTTAAACATGGCAGAGATATTTATCAATCCATCTAATAATGATAACAATGCGGAAGAAAAAATTACTGTTAATTTAAAGTACATGTTAATAAAAGGAACCGTAAAGATTATTTTCAACTTTTTTAGAACAAAAACATTTTTTTTGTTAAATAAAAACATTAATTTGCTTTTTTTTCTCGCGCCCTGATTGGCTTACTATAAGACAGTACTTTCCTAGTTTCTGTTTCTTCCTTTTGTGTACTGGTTTTCTAGCAATAAGATGTTACGTAACTTACAAATGAAGTGGAAGGTAAAAAAATGAAAGCTTATGCGGAGCGGAAGTTCGTCTGCTTCTTTGCAGGGGTTGCGGCGATGTCAGAACGCCGAGCTCCTATTGGCTGATTGAAAAAAAAAATAGTGGATAGACCTCAAGGTGTCTAGCATTGTGGTCTACCCACTATCCTTTCAATCTAAGCCAATCAGAGCTCGGCGTCGTTCTGACGTCATCGCCACTCCTGGACTAGAAGCAGACGACTTGCTCTGCGCATTGCTCTGATGTGCTGAGCAGATAACTGCATTCCTGCATTCTGCTCGTGTTTAGCCTGATATAAATCTTCCTTGCTTGGTGAATATTTTCATTTACTGCAAAAAAATTCCCATAGAAAGCATCGAACGAGATACAAACGCAAATTTTCATTGTAGCATTTTCAACAGCCGCTTCGGCTGTTGGAAATTTGCATTTGCTGAGTCTCGATGCACATTAGCCTTTCTCCTTACCTAATAAAGCAGCGGCTGTTGCTTATACCGAAATACACTCGCCTGTTGTCCCGCTTACACTTTTGTGCCTCTCCTTATTAACGTTTAAAAATATATATTTTCCCCAATTTTTTAGCCTCGCTTTTGTGGTAGGAAAAATGGGGGGGCTAATGGAACTCTGAGAGCTAGCTTCGTCATTTCTGTTCTTCCATGTTTTTTTATCTGTTTTTTTTCTTCTTCGTCCTTTCCTCGAATCGTGTGTGTTTATGGTGTTTTGTATTTGATGTGTTCCATCCTTTTTCTGTGTGTGTGTTTGCTCGTTGGCCGAGGGTTCGTTTGTGTATTTTTCTTTCTCAGTGTGTTTTCGTTCAACGTACGGTCCCTTGAACAATGTCGTCTTGAACCAGTGTCTCCCCTCAGCGTTCCTACGGAGCCATTGTGTAACTACAGCCGACGGTGCGCTTGTGCAAAGAGAAAAGGAGCAGAGATGTGTTCAGAAAAATTAGGAACGAGTTTGGCCTTTGAGTTTTATTTTGCGTATTTTTACTTGAAGAGCTCCGTGGAATGAAACCGCGGAAACCACTTGTGGTTTCCCAACTTGTTAGAAAGCTTTTCATGTCGAATTTTTTTCTTTACGCGCAATATAACTGTTTTTTGTTGTTTTTTAATTGCGACGAATGGCGCTATTTTATGAAGAAAGAAAGCTCCATACAAACTCTTGGTATGTTTGGCTGTGTCTTCTTTTCTATTAAAAATGTTTCAGGAATCTGCGACTCATTTTTTTTTGTCTTCTAGTGACGTGTTCCTACTCAAGATGTAAATGTCAAATAAAGAACAAAAAATAAAAAAGTTGTTTCTTTTTGCATTTTACTGTATTATCTTATTTTACAAATCTTTGCGAGTAAAAACTTTATAAAAAATGTTTAACGTGTCGTTTTACTTCTAGACATGCAAATGAACAAGAAAAAACATTAAACAAAACCTTTTTTTTTGTATTTTACTATGAGCATTTGGTTCTCTTACACGTTAAAAAAACTAAGGCACATCATATTTCTCCGGTGTCAACCAGGATTCGCGCTGAAAGTTCATGAACGCGGTCTTAAAGCAATCAATATCGTTATACTTGGTAGAGTAGATAAGAAATGAGAACTTGTTATGAGTCTGCGCTTCAAACAGAGCACTCAAACATAGCGTCCAGTGAATACCCCTATGTGCGCCGCTAAACACACACACGCACACACACACACACACACACACATCGAAGACGCGTTCGAGGTACGCACCCTATACTCTCACGATTAGAGGCGTCCCGTATGCAGGATCATCGACGCCGGCCTCTCTCTCAAGCTCGTGTTGACCCTCGCAGACTTACTATTGCCCCTTCACTTTCCCAACGCCTCGCAGCGGGACCGGCCGTGTAAACACCTCGTAGAAACATACATGCTCCGCCCACGTTTCAGCGTTTTTTTCGGGAGAGATCTTGCATCGATCCGTCAAACATCGTTTCTTACAAGTAGCGAGTTTGTTTCGATGTTTCGAGTTTAGCGAACCGACAAAATTGCGAGGGATCGTTGTGTCGCGTATCCCGGCCCCCTTTGCAGGTCGGCAGCCGCTCTTACATTGTATGCGATCTGGAAACAACCGGCGTCTGCCAAATCTAACATTTCGAAAACAGGTGTTCGAGAAACGGTAATCAAGATCAAAGTGTCGATGCGAGCGCTATGCGGAGTGCTAGTCGTCTGCTTCTTTTTCAGGAGTTTGCGGTGACGTCATAAAGACGCCGAGCTCTGATCGGCTCTGATTGGAGGATAGTGGGTAGACCTCAAGACAGCTTGCTTTCAGGTCCGCCCACTTTCCTTCAATCGGAGCCAATCAGAGCTCGGCGTCTTTGTGACGTCACCGCAACTCATGCAGAAGCAGAGGACTTGCAATCCGCATTGGACGGTTACTTTTACGACGTGAGATGAACGGCGGCCGCACACGACTGGCTGCAGTCACGCGAACGAAACAGGGGTGGTGATTGGGTGAACATCGAGCCTGATCGGGCCGCCGAGGATTTTTCAAGCGACCTGAAAACTCTGTAAGCTACAAGCACGATCTTGTTTCCCTGAACTACACTTGCAGCACACGAGCTCGCGCGCTTGCCACGGACGCCGAAAGCCCGGAGGTCGCTCTTGTGGCTTGCGCTACGGTCGCGCTCTCGCTTTCATCGAGCATGACGCTTCGCGTCATCCTCAGTGAAACGGCGTAGGCAGTTTTGTTTTTAACAAGTTACCAGCGCTGTTGTTTACCGAGCTTGCTTCCTAGATTGCAGCGATTGGGTTTCCTATTTGCTTTGTGGAAGAGCAGACGTTCCAGATTTTTTCAAGTGCAAGCAAAACAAAAAGTGATGGGATAGCTCTATATTAAACTATGCGGACAAACAAACAGCATCGCACTTCTTGCTTCTCTTCTCTGTACAAATTGCGTTTCTGGGTCAACCTTTTGTATTCATTTTTGAATCTCGTTAGTGGTTGTAGGTGTATCATCACCATCCCTAACTGCCTCATACTGTACTCTGCAGAAAAGTAGACGCTCAGACCTTTTTTTCTTTACTTCATTACCACTCGACTGGGGTGTTAAGTCCCCGAATGAATATGATTAATTACCGCAGTAATTCGCTAGCCGCTGTAACACAGGGGTGAAAAGAGGGCCGAAGGACACACAACTACGAACACAGCTAAAATTTTATTGAGCCAAGACATTCCCGAATAGTCCACGACTCAGCGTGTATCGTAATAAAATTCCACTGGTGTTTGAAATGTTGTGTTGTCCGACTGCCAATTTTTTCACCTGGTCTTAAGTTACCATGTCTGTCTTAAACCAGCTCTCCTGTACTGACGCTTTAGTTTCAACAATTCGCTCTTTCATGTTCTCAAATTTTATAGCGACCAAAACCACAATTGCGCAAAGGGGTATTTTTTATTATTGTGATATAAATACGTCATACGCAAGTGGCGTCGCGTTATGACTGAATCGCAAAGTATTCGGGATGCGAAGAGTGATTGAGACGAGGCAAGCTGCTCAATACTGGCGAGAACGCATCTGTGCCTTCTAAAACCCTTCACTAGACGGTGTTGATTCTGTAAAAGTTGTAGAAAGTTGCCTCGCGAACACCGGTCAGTTAGCTCAAACTATCGTCATAATCAAAGTATTTCTCAGTACCTATTCACTCGTCCATGCATCGGGTGTTTGCGTTTAGAAGAGTTCCCACGGTGAATTAATATTTTTCGGTGGCGTCCTCGATGGCGCGTCGTCCGACCATCCGGCACACTCGAGCGTAATTAGGATTCCAAGAGCACGACGGTCACTTGAAGGGCCTCCCGAGTGTCGTGTTTTCGAGTAAAGTACTTATCGTAAGAAAACAAAAACAAAAACATTGTTGGTTTTTGTGAAGGGCTGTTCCGATCATCGGGAAACTGTCGTTGGGTCGACTTTTTAAATGACGTATTCGTGCTATGTAAGATAATAAAGGCTTCGGCTTTTCTTGTGTCTACATTCGTGAATTTAAAAAAAAGAAGGAACTAAGTTGAATTGAATTTATCTGTCTCAGTTTGTTTTTGTTTTTTAGCGATTCTGCGGCCGTGTCAAATGAAGATCCTATACGATTCAAAAACCAACCAATAACAACTCACTTTTTTTTCTTCTTAGCTACCACACTGATATTGACGGCGTCCACATCGTAAGCTGGTAAACGTTTAAATATTCAATCGATTATTACACCCATAAGAACAACTGTAGTTCGAAGTGTACCTAGGGAGCCCAAAACAATCCGGAACATTATTTTCAGTGTCGGTAAAGGGTCCAAAACGTGATAGCGCGCACGACACTTTCACTAAGTTAACCTATTTCACACGACAGCTTCGCCGATTGGCCGTCTACCGACTATTGTAACCGTTTTGTTTTCATTGTACGGCAGAAGCTAGTGGCGTTGGGCACTATCGGGATACACAACACGCTAATATCCACTCATTGAGAGCTTCAAAAACGTCGGGCGTGACTTAGTTATATTCACGCTGATTATGTTCACGCTTGCTATGTTCACGCTTACTATTTTCACGCTTATTATGTTCACGCTTATTATGTTAACGCTTACTATGTTCACGTTTGTTATGTTCACGCTTTTCGTGCTCACGCTTATTATGTTGACGCCTATTATATTCATGCTTATTAAGTTCGCACCTATTACGCTCACACTTATTATGTTCAGGATTATTTCACGCTTATTAAGTTCAAGCTTATTATGCTCACGCTTATAATGCTCACGAGCGTTATGTTCACGCTTATTATATCCATGCTTATTATGCTCACGCTTATTTAGTTTACGTTTATTATGCTCATACTTATTATGTTCACGCTTATCATGTTATCGCTTATTATGTTCAACCTTATTATGTTCACGCCTGTCATGTTCACGCTTATTATGCCCACGCCAAAATCTCGCTGGATGCGGAGCCATAATGAGATGCTCAGTACCTACCCGCCCCGTGTTTCTTAAGTTGTCGGTGATTGAAACAGTCGCACTCAGGTGGCCCGGACAATGTGCTGTAGCTGACACGTGTATCTGCTCCACTTAATGCATTCACGTTCGTGTTGTTATACGGTCTGTTTTTAAACAACCTTTTCTTCGTTGCTACAACGAGCAAACCCAACAATTTTGAACTGATCAAAACAGAAAAAAAGATTAGGCTCCCAACCCGGTGATCGTAAAAACAGCTGTTCTCTTGCGGTAAGGTGATCCCCGGCGTAAGCTAAAAAGAAAATCAAAAATAAACATTAACGAAGAATGGCAAAATTTGTGGGAAAAACAAAATCGAGAAGAAAAAAAAAGGAAATTTTCTCGGAAGAGTTTAGGCGCTGGGAGGCTTTGCAAACCTTGCTTGGAGACTCGGATTTTTATCTGTGGATCTATTTTCTGCCTTTTTTTTTCTTTCTGCATGCGATTTCTTTATTTTGGTACGATTTGTTTTCCTTCTATTGATTTTTATTTTCTGTGTCTTAACACAGATACTTTGGTGCCAACTTTGTACTCGGGCCTTGTTAAGATTTTGCGTCGATTGAAAAAAAAAAAAAACGCGGGAACAGAGGGGTTCGCCAGATTCGCGCCTTTTCCTTCTCTTTCAGCAAAACAAGTTTGCCTTTAGTTTTTTATTTTCCTTTGTATTTCGTCAAATCTTTTTTGTTCACCATCTGCTTAGTTCTTTTTTTTTTTCTCCAGTTTTCTAACATGTTTAAATTCGCTCGTGAGGAGAAGGGGCTGCACCCTCCCCGAACGAAGGAAGACACTTTCTCCCAGAATATGCAAATCATGCGAGACAAGTTCTTTCTTTCTCCGGGACCTATAAAGTCTCTCTTTTCTTCGCCTACACCTACGCACTTCTCTGTTTCTTAAGATAGCTGCTTGTTTGCCGCTGTCGTTGCTCCAACATTTCACTTCGCGCCTTTATTTATTAATTTTTTTATTTACTTCTTTTTCCCCCTTGGTTCCGCTCAAACTCGTTTTCGCCCGCCCGTCTCCAGAAACAGTTGAAGGAATCTTGAGTGAAAAATAAAGGCTGGAAAAATAGGAGAAAGTATGTTTTTTCGTTATAAACAAAACAAGAAAATGTATATATATTCGCAACTTGAAACTCTAGTCGAATTTCTGGAGGCGGTCGGCCCTCTCAACGTTTTGTGAAGCCGCCGAGAATTTGGCCATCGTGTTGTGCTGGCAACCGAGAACAAGGCAGAATTTTTTTGTGTGTGTGTTTTATGAAGATGTTATGCCGCGTTTGCGTTTCCAATAAGGCGTTGTTGATGTTGTCGTTTATGGGTCTGAATCTCTTTCTTTTTTTATTGCTCTTATTTTTTTGTTGGAGTGTTGTCGTGTCACTTCTAATTTAAGTGTCCTGTTCGTTCTGAGGGCACTTGAAGAAACGTTGAGCGCAGTTGGGGACTACAAAAACCGACAAGTGCGTGACACACATTGTTTCCGGCTGCTATATTATGATAAGTTGTGAGAACGTTCATTTCGCGTCTTCTTCTGTACGCATTCATGAAAGAGGTTGCTTTTTAACATGGTCCGTAATTTGCACGCAGGTAGCACGGTTTCGTCCGACATTTTGGAAGTTAAGAAGAAGAAGAAGCGTATAAATCTAAGGACGGTCAGTGCTGAATTAGCACAATCTTATACGAAATTTTATCACCAATGTCACCAGAGAGCAAAAGAACCTTTGCTTACTTTTGCCTGCAGAAAATTTTAATAATCTTAATTTCTTTTCATACATCGCTTCTTTTAGTTTATTAAACCTTCTAGCTTTACTTCGCAGCTGCTGAAACACGATTTATATTAAAAACCGTATATCAACAACTATGACCAGGTCTGCCACTTCTTTATATTAATATGTAATACATTTAAAAGGCGACAAACGTCTAGTGATGTGATGATGTTAATTCGGTATGACCGTTTTAGACTAAACTGTTTTGACACTTTACTTCAAGCCGATAACTGTGAACCTGCTCGAAGTTTTTAACTTTTAACTTTTAGTTTTAACAATACATTGAAATTGAGTATTCCGCCCAAAATCTTTGAAAGCTTCCAACGTTAGACTGGAGAAGTCTAACTAGCACATGCGCCTGACAGGTTTTCTTAAAGAACGGCAAAGAAGGTAAAAAAAGAGTAACAGGCTACGCACATTGCGCTTCACTGTTAGAGCTAACGCGCCTTTGTCGCTTTCAAGCATTTTACTTCGAAAGCTTCACTGGGGAGCTTCAAAATTTACCACTTAGGTTAGTAACCGACCGAGCACTTTCCACAACTAGAGTCCCTTTTTCTTAAAGCACCCAAAGGAGGCACTTTTGCATGTTTGCGTCCCCACGAACCTCCGGTCGTTTGAGAGGACAAACAACCATAGCGCCGCTCTTTGCAACGTTCATGAAATATTTTATGACCACTTCTCCGGGTGGTTAGCTAGAGGACCGGTTAGCGAGAGGTTTCTTAGATATGTTCGAATACTCCCGTAGGATGACTGGTCCGCCTTATATGTTGAAGAGCAGAGCAGGAGGAGTTCGCTAAACGTCAAACTTCGTGTTTCCGTTAGAAGTTCATCGTCCCATGTATTTCACTACGAACAGGCTCGGAAGGCCTGCCGAAGCTTAGCTACTGGAAGTCTCTTGAGATACAATATAGACGGCTTTTGTTTGTAAACAGAAAGATAGTATATAGCAGTTTCGATGACAGTCCTTCAATACCGAGAAGAAAAAAAAAGACGGCAATGCTTATTTTTTGCTGTTCAATAAAACAAAAGGAGGGAGAGAGCAAATACCAGCTTTGGGGTAGATACACTTCAGGTTTTCTTCTCTCCCTCTTATCCGGTTCTGTGTCTTCATTTCTCCTATCGTCCCTCGGTCTCCGTCTACTTTTCCTTTCGAGATCGCGTTATCATTTTCCGGCGTTTGAAGATTCATATTGACTCGTGGCTCGCTCGTTTTTTTGCCTTCATCGTCTCCTGACGCCATCCTGTCTTCCGTTCTTAAGTATAAAAAGGTTTCGTATTAACCAGTGTTGTAGGCGTTATTGAAAAAAGTAATGAAATATGTTAGTCGTCACTTGCAAAATAATGGAACGCGTTATCGACCTACGTTACTTCAAAATAAAAACAAAAACGCGTTGCCGTTATTTATGACGGTAAGGGGTTTTATTCCGTTACTTCTTATTTATAAATTCGCGGTAACAGCGTTGTGTCGTTTTTTTTTTCGTTTTTTTTTTCAATGTGGGACTTTAGGCGGAGGGAAAAGACAGGCACAATTTTGAAGGTATGTGGAATGAGCGCAATAATTATTGACTCGGCACCTATACTTCGTTTCAGGCTAAGTAAAGAAGCAGTCGACGCTACGAGCTCATGGGACCGATCAGGCAGCCTCAAAAAACATGAATCGCTGGGCTTTTTTGTTTTCTCTATGATTGGCTCAGCGATGATAGAACACGTACAGAAACATGACGAAACCATGATGGTGCCCTTTTGATGCTGTCTCATTGGTCCCATCAGCTCGTAGTGTCGGCTGAATTTAGACTTTAGATTTAAAAAAAGTATAAAAAACAAAAATTAAGCTTACTTTTTTCAGGTCAAGATGTAACGAGTGACGCAACTACGTTACCCGTTACAGTCTTGGAAAAGTAACGAGTTCGTTACTACGTAACTAAAAAATGAATGTTACGCGTTACCGCTAAAGCCGTTACTTGTAACGCGTTACCGCTAACGCTGGTTTTAATACTGAATCCTATTTTATCTTCTGGGAGTCTGCACCTCCCTCGGATTCTTTGGTGAGGCCGGAAAGCATCATCGTTACCATAGACGCTTCGAGGTCTACTCACTATATTGTTTTTCAATCATCCAATTAGAGGTAGGCCATCTGACAGCATTGCAACCAGTTTGCAAGAGGCAGACGAACTTGCCCTCCGTATTGCATGTAAGTTCACAAGAATGCGCCATCGATACACATAAACAATCAACGGGTGTTAGTGAATTTCGCGCTCGAATGAACCGAAAGTCTAAAGCTATTGTCAGCGACGCGAATTAGGTGATGGCTGTCGTGGAGTTATTGGAAGGCTATAATGAACCACTAGCCCTTGATCTGTATCTGTATCGCGTGAATTTGAAATTTGAGTCATTCGATTGACATCGATTTGTATCGCGTGAATTTAAAATTCAACGTTCATCAACTTGCTTGAACCGACCAGAACGCGACCAGATATGAGTTTTACGATGACCAGTTGTACATTTGATTTGTATTCTTATTCTTTCTGCACTCTAGACGAACGCACGGAAAATGTTTGGTCGATAACAATGATAGACAACTAATAAATTGATTGTATGGCCTCCATAGAAACAAATATCTCAGGCAATTGTAAGCCTTATTTGAGGGCGATGTTTAGAGCGCATGCTCTGAGCGAGCTCGCATTAATAGGCTGCTAAGACCGGCAATGTTGATGGTGCGGGGTGCACATGGCGAAAGAACTCTGGAAGCTCGCCATCAGCCCGCGTTCAGCAGTCGCGCACAAAGCTATTACCGCCAGTGAATACTCCGTAATTTATAATGAATATTCACTGGCCGCCATAGCTGTGTGCACTGACTGTTGAGCGCACGCTTCCAGTTAGCTTCCACAGTTCTTTTGCAACGTGCATTCCGCACCATCAAGATTGGCGGTCTTAGCAAGCTATTATTGCGAGCTCGTTCTGAGCATTCGACTTAAAGGAGCGGTGAACGATACTCACTTGGAATGTTTTCTCTTTACACGAGTTACTGGCACACCTGGGACTCAGGATACTTACACGCAACGCCACTGGAAAAGAAACTCTTTGTCGCGGTGTAATCTCAAGGACAAAATCGATCATTTTCATTCAATCTCTCCTTTGCAAAATTTGCATGACGTAACGTGGGAGATCGCAGACACGTATATGACGATCTGTTGTATGCGGTTCATAGATTGGACCCGAGCATTGCGTGGGCACTCGATTTGGGCTCGTGATAATTGCTAGCTCGAGAAGCATTCGGGTAGTGGCCCGTGTGCAATCGCGGCAATCAACGACAATAGCCGAGCTCATAACAATGCCTGGAACTCAGCGCGTGTCCTGTGCTTTGCCAACCCCAGCGCGTGGCTATGAGCAGCATTGGCGGCATATGATCCACTCCAGATCACGTGGCCGCTAGTTCGTGGCTGCGAGTTGAAGGGGTGAGCGCTGCTCGGTATTCTTAAGATTATTTTCTGAGGACTTCTATTGCGTGGGGTGAAAAACGAACGCGTGTTTCATGGGTCATTAACGTCAGGGATGCCGTTTTAAGCGGTATTTGCGGAAAGTACAGAAATTGTTGCATCGCCCCTTTAACCGTCGCCCTCACATATAGCGTTCAGTGATTACCCCCCATAGACGTTTTCTGTTTCCTGTCGTCCTCAATCACGTGGGTTCGGTATCTGGTATGCGGGACGAAGAAATAACAAAACATTTCAATCTGGAATATGCGAGATAACTATAGGTGAGGTAAAACAAGAATGTGTGACAATCACGCATTTTTCGTAAACACCTTTGAGCGACAAGGAGAGATCAAAACGATGTTTTGACGCATACCAGAAGTGACGACATTCAAGATGGCTGCGCCCAATTTGTCGCACGTGCAGTCAAAGTCCGGCGGAAGGCAACGGGCTCACGCTGGGAACTTCTACTGAATTCTTAGCCTGTCACGGGCTATATTCAACTGGGGAACCTTCGTGCGTGTTTTGCGTAGAGTAATGACGTTGTTTGGAGTACCCGATGCCGACAGCACGCGTTCTCGAGAAAAATACGAAGAAATGGCCGGTTCGAAAATGCCGCCATAGCACTCTCGATGCCAAGAGCTCGTGCCGGGAGACGCGCATGCAGGCGCTCAGGGAGAAAAAATAAACAAAAGCATCAGGAACAGAATAGTCAGATATCAGCAGTACCCTAAGCAGAAGCGCACGTGAAGGCACCCTTTATTCAACTAGACCAATGCAATGGGGAACACGAATAGAAGATTCAGAACAAGATAATACTATCCTGGAGATGTTTTTGTTTCGCCTTTCTTCTTATTACGCCGAGGGTCTACCAAAGATATCACGGGGGCATGGCCACCTGATATAAACAAGGTTTCAGCCATCTTGCATTATGGATGCACGAACGCGTTCTCGACTGCAGCCAGAGCATGCTGGCGCAATGCGGATCCGTTCTTCAAACCTTCCGTAGAACGATAGCCTCTCTGGTCGAGGATTCTCTGCAAGGCAGAAGATCTTCCGCACAAAGGGAAAGGAGGAAACAGGCAACGATGAACAGGGGAGAAGGAGAGAGAGGAGAAAGCGGGGGAAAGTGGAAGGCGCGAACTGGTCGTCGGGGGAAGCTCGGGGGAAGAGTTCGGAGGGAGGATCCCTTCCACTTCTTTTCACTTTAGCGGAGCGAAGGCTGGAGAGGAGGAGACCACCTCTCCAACACTCGCTCCGCTAAAGTGAGAGGGGGAGGAGTTTCCCTTTGAACTCGCAACCTGTCACCGACTATATAGTAAGATTCGGCTTCCCTAATGTCGGGTAAACGCACCATTAAACCACCACGGCAGCAGTTGCACTGCCCAATCATCATACAAAAGTCACGGAGTTTCTCTGCAGGCACGCCTGAAGAATCTTCGAAGCGTGTTGGGTTCATATATGCATGCTCAGAGCATGTCTCCAGACATTTGAAAGCATGATTAATGTGACAGGATTAGTCACACAAAGAAGAAACACGCGTCAGACAATGAATGTAGACTGTCTTTTTTTTTTAATGTGTATTAGCAATGCGAGCGCGTGTTTGCGATTCTGTAGAGACAAAAATAACGCACAACATTTTTTTGTGGATATCCAAAATAAAAGAAGAAACACGAAGGTTTTTCTTACCTGGCCTAGCTTAGAAGTGAATCATAATATATATGTCAGCCAAATATATATTGGATGTAATAACTAAATAAATATATATATATTACCTACACAAAATTGTTAACGACTAGAACTATTGTAGCGACAGCCGAGAATAAAAGTAGACTTGCGCGAAATTTTAGAAGTAATTTTACGCGTCTTTTTCCCTGCCTTCGAGCGTCTCTTCTTTTAGTGTTTATATATGTTTGTTTTTTCTGAATCTACATAAGAGATGTTTCGACAAACAATTTATAAGCATTAAAAAAATGAATACCAAAGAGAAATTTTTATTAGTCACCTCATATATTAACCAACATGCACCACCTGTTTTCCGAAAATTCTCATTTTAATAAGTGTTTTGGTTATGAGAATGATCAAAACTTCTGGTACTATACTTCACAGGCGGCGATGCTTGCGTATAGCCACGCGCGAAATACACCAACACTCTTAACACTCCACACTTATGCGACACTTATTACGCTACGAGTCTGGGGTCAACGGAAATATTGTCACCGTGAACAAATATGTCAAAATCATATTCATGTTTAAAAAAAAATCTAGTAAAAAAAAATTTCAGAACCGTCATAGGCATGGCTTTTAAGGCCAGAGTGCATATCCGAGTAAAATTCTCAAGGTGGACATCGAGATTTTAAACTTGAGAATTTTTTATTATTATTATTTCTTACTCTAGGTTGTCTTTGAACTGAGCTTTCTCTAGAGACTGTTTATTTTGTGTGTGTGTGTGTTTTACAATTGTCTTTTCTTTCGTAGCCCGGCTTGTTCCGAATTCGAACGATTGTGCTTCGAAAGCACGTATCACTTTATAGAAGACGACGGTGCATTCTTTTTTCCTTCTCTGCTGCTTTCTTCACTTTCTCGCTTCTCGATAAACTTTATCGCGCTTTTTTAAATTCTTGTGAGGACCTTCTTTATGTCTCTTATTTTCTCCTCCTTTTTATTTCTATTCTCACCCCTTGGGGGAGAGGGGGGGGAATCAAAGGAGACGACTCAATCCAGATGTTTTGCTACAACTTGCTTTTTTGTTGTTGTTTAGTTTTCTTGCTTCGTTCAGCGTGTGAAGATTCTAAATTTTTCTCATCCTCCTTTTGAAAGGGGGCCCCACTTTCCTTTGAAACTGACCGTTCTTTCCTATTTTTGCCTGTGTGTGCCTTGAAATTGTTTTATATTATTTAGTTTTGTAGATCTCCGTACCTTAGCTACGTTATTTGGAACATTTATGTTCTTTTTTATTGTTTCAAGTTATTTTGCCGACTTCACCTTTTCCCATCTGTCTAGATCCCACACACAATCCGTCAAAGGTGTCGGCCAGATTCAACGCTGAAATAAATAAATAACACCGAGCGAGCCGTGCGCTCGACGGGAAAATGCGGAGGCAAACGTTCGCACGTTCCTCAAGCCTGTATCAGGCATAGGACACGCATCCACACACATTTGGGACCTTCACTCACAATTAATGCAAACTATTGTGCTAACCCATAATCAACGACTGTACAATCATGCCTTTCATGCAAAAAGAAATGCTCAAACTTGTCAAAGGTAGGCCTATAGTGCATGCCCACAGCTCAAATACAGTCATGCGGAATAAACTATAACACGTGAACCAAATTGGTCGCCTGGCAATCACATGTGAACTCTGTGTGCTCGAATTACAGGAGACTGACTGAGCTATAATTGAATCTAGCTCGGGTAAGCTTGATATTGGCATTTATAGACCCGAAGGAAAATTTCGAGAGTGCATGGATGTTCTCTTTAATCCTGATAGGCCTAGAAATGTTTGTGTTGTACTCAAAATAAAAATAATAATAATATTAATAATAATATTAATAATAATATTATTAAGAAGAAGAAGAAATGTTTATTATAGTGCACAGGAACGATTGTGCGATCTTGGTACTGGCAAACTGGATGGAAATTAATACATAAAACACACAAATCAAGAAGAGCAATGCACTATACAGTAACTTCATATAATCATACACGACATACACTGAGCTGAATGATAACAAAGTACAATTTCTAGGTCTTGTGTAAAATGATGAGAAATTGCAGTAATGTAAAAACAAGTTTGAGAGGCACTCGGAACGAATAATATACGAAGCAGTAGCACAAGCACAGACTCAACGATGTCTGTGCTCTCAGAAATCAATCTTAAAGTGAATCACAATCAATATTCACCCGCCGGGCAGGTCTTCAATAGAAATGACAAATGCCCTGTAGCACGAGTGTAAAATATCGAGTTTCTCAGAGTGCTGGTTATAACACTCAGTCAGTCTAATAAGTGGGCTTAAAAGACTATACTTTTTGAAGTATAAAATGATGATTGATTCCGAGTAGACGCACGCGGAACCCTAAGGCACACTTCAGAAAAGAGGCTTGACGAAGTAATCGAACCATGCAACGTTTTAAACAAAAGCGATAGGTCCGCCTTCTGCCGACGCCGGTGCAGGCTTAGCAAGTCAACACGTTCTAACGTTGCGTCATAAGTTGAACAATAAACATTCTTCATAAGGTTACGATGTTCAAAGATGGAAATCAACTTTTCTGAACTCGTTCGATCTCCAATAAGTAAGTTTTAAAGATTCTGTTCCACACAACTGAGGCATGCATAACGAGCGGTACAACATGAGAAACGCAGAGGGATGCTTGAAGTCCTTCGTTAAGCGAGAGGCAACACCCATCGTGCGCAGAAACGAGTTAACGAGCTTAGTTACTTGACTAGAGAATCGCAGGCTAGGATCAAACATAACACCCAGATATTTCATTGAAAATACCTGGGAGAGGGGTTCACCATGAATACTATATACGAAAATTGTATTCTGCGCCTTCTGAGTAAAAGTCATAACTTGGTTTTAGCACGGTTTAAGAGAAGATTATTGACTGAGCACCACCTAAAGAAAGAACATGCATCTTCCTGAAGCCTACCGCAATTAACTGAAATAACTATTTCTTTGTAAATTTTAATGTCATCAGCGTATTGCAGGAGCGAAGAATTGGAAATATAGCGTCAGAGACGTCATTTATAAAAATTGTGAACAGGAGCGGTCCTAGGACGGATACCTGAGGAGCACCAGAACTTGCCCAGTACGGTGAAGAGTTCATATTGTTGAATCGAACGTACGCTTTCCTGTTTGGCAAATAGCTTTGAAACCAGCCGTATACTGCGCCACAAACCCGTAGGCGGAAAGCTTTGATGAAAGGATCGTCCAAGGAAAGTGACAATGTCCAATACCTTGCTTAGGTCAAAGTAGACCACGTCTAGCTGACCTCTGTTGTAGACTACCTGGGATGCGGTAAACCTAAAAATTACAAGATTTGTAGTTGTTGATTTGCCGGTCATAATCCTCTGGTGACTTGAAGGGGTTAAGTTGCAAAATTTGAAAGACAAGAATTGATGAATGACTGTTTGCATGCGCAAGAGTTTGGAAAATGAAGAGAGAAGAGAAATCGGTTTATAGTTGAGAACATCACGTATGTTTCCCAAGTTCATAACCGGAACGACCACGGTAATCTTCCACGATTCGGGGAATACTCCAGACCTTAATGAGTTGTTAAATATTGCACATAGTGTAGGTGTGAGTATATCATGAAAACTGTTGAGAATTGTAAATAGTATACCATCGTGCCCCGCAGATAACGTGGCTGTCATTATTTTAATGCTTAGCTCTACATATTCCTCGTCGACATTACTGTAACTTAGTAGGTCACCGAATTCATTCAAGTGAGTCAATGTGGCGGAGAAGTAGACGGTACTGTCTTTGTAGGCTGAACTAAAATGATGTGCAAATAGCTCGGGCATGCACTCCGCATCTCTTTCATGGAGATCCAAAATTATTATCGATCCGATATCCTTCCGGAAAGTGATCAAGTGTACCTCCAAAATTTCCTGGAGTTTATGACAAGACTCCACTGAGTCATGATACGCCAGGCCGGTCACGGTTTAACATTATCTTACATTTCTTTCTGCAACTCTTGTATTCTACCTCCCACTTTGGGAGACCACTTTTCTTAAACTTTATGTGTGGGAAGTCTTTCATTTTCAGTAGCATTCTTAGTTCATTAGAAAACTAATTAGGAAAGCGAGGTTTCTTTAAAGATCTTGATGGGACGAATCTGTCCATGGCCTCTCGGATTAATCTCGTAAAGAGAGTATACCTGGTCGTTTGCATCAGAGGACTCTAAAACCGGACACCAATCAACACTCGAGAAGTAATGGAACATCCCGATGTAGTCTTTTGATGAAAAATTGTATAAGATGAGTGGAGGAGCCTCAATAGGAGCGCGAATCGAGGAATCATCAAAACAAAGCACTAAGTGAAGGGCAGGATGATACTTATTCA